>WEDG01005177.1:0-144416 GCA_017591395.1 Schistocephalus solidus
GTCTGACGTTGATGGTGCACTCAACTTCCCTTCGACCTGGCTAATGGATCTTCACTCCTCGATAGCCGCGGTACAGAGGTTAAACATGCAGGATTTAGAGAAACCCGAGAGAAAATTGTGGACTGTTCGTGGGACTTCTGTTGGTGAGTGTTTGTATTGCACCTCGGTAGAGTGACTATAGTACGCTGATGTGGGATTACTCACTTTATTCTCAGCACCAGAATGGAACGGAATGCAAGCCGAAATATATGGAAGGCTGATTTTAACGTGACGAGGAAAGAACTGATGTCTATGAGGATGGGATTGTTTGCTTAAAAAGGGAATCAGAGGATGACTGGTGATCATTTAGAAAACAGTCTTACTCGATCTGATTGAACGCTTTTTGTCCAGTGAGAGGTGCCAAAAAGAATGAGTCGCCCTTCCTGGTTAACAAGAGAAACTTCACAGGCAGTTAAAGAAGAAGAATAAAAGTAGAAGATACTCAGGGAAGCGGGCTCACGCAGAGCATCTCAAGATGAATTTCGTCATCTAAGAAACAGCTGTAAAAATGATTCATCAGGCATGGAAGGAACTATGGATCAGAATTATTCAACAGGCTGAATATAAACCTAGAAATTTTTATTCCATTATATCAGTAATCGACTAAAAAACAAAGGACCCGTAGCGGTACTCGTTGGATGGGAGATGGTGTTGAAGTCGTTAAAAGATTGCGAGAGAGGCCGAGTACTTAGGTCGGTTTTTGCCTCGGTTTCACTAGGGGAACCAGAACTTCAGTTTGACCACGTCAACAGTGCTGTTATGAGACGCCGGTCCAGTGCTTGAATAAATAATCTTCCAGACCTCTCGTAAAAGAAACTAGAACTGCGAAAATCTGAAGAAGCGAAGTCCTCATGGTCTGGGAGATATACCGGCCAAGTTCTTGAAAGAACTGGCCAGCGAACAATCCAAACCACTGGCGCATATATTTTGAATTCGTCATTTGAATCGGGAGCTGCCATCCGAATGGAAGGCAGCAAATATATACCCCTATACACAAAGAGTGGTGCTCGATCTAAAGTCAGCAATTATCAGCCTGTCAGCCTAACCTCCTTTTGCTGTAAAATAATGGAATCAATAATCAAAGAAGGCAACCATGAGGTTCGCTTGAGGGAAAACCAATTACTCTCAGATCTCAGTATGACTTCAGACAGAATCGCTCCTGTCTTTCTGGTTGATTACTCTCCACCAGAGCAGTGGACCCGTGCACTGGACGAAAAATGGTAGGGTTGACGTCATAAACACTGATTGCAAGAAGGCGTTTGACAGTGTCCCACACAAACGATCTCATCTACAAATTATCTGAAATTGGCACAAGAGAATGCTGCTGACATGGATCGCAGACTTTCTCCTGAATGAGATTGCAAACTGTGTGCGTCGATACCTCGAAGTCAACACCTACTCCGGTTCGAAGTGAGTGTCCCCCAAGGCTCGGTATTAGGGCCGTTCCTCGTCTTAGTGTTCATCAACGACTGTGTCGACGACCTGGATTGCAGCGCCATCGTGTTTGCAGATGATGTTAAATTGTGGGAGGGTCATCAGATCTGATTTCGATATGCACGCACTTCAAAGAGGGTCTCAACAGTCTTGGCAGCTGTCTGCTCGTTGGCTCTAAATTTTTAACGTTGGGAAGTGTGCGGTCCTAAGACTGCGTACAAGAAGGACCAGTGAGGAAGATGATTCCTACCAATACATTTTCAATGGGCAGCACCTTTCAATTGTTAAGGAACAGAAGGACCTCGGCGTTCTAATAAACTCTTTACTTAAACCATCTTCACTGTGTTTAAAGGCAGCTAAACGCGCTACACAGGTCTTATTTGCACTCAGACGTGGATTTGTGCAGATTGATAAGGAACTATTTCGAAAAACCTACGGGGTATTTGTTCGATCTCACTTGGAATATGCCGTCCAGGCCTGGCGTTTGTGGTTTAAGAAGGATTATCTACAGCTGGAACAAGTGCAGGCGAGGGCTACGAAGATGGTCAAGAATCTTAGTCATCTGCCTTACGACGCCAGACTGGTTGAACTTGATTTGTTTCCTCTAAATTACAGGCAACTACGCGGTGACCTCATCCAAACCTACCGGATTGTCAGAGGCCGCGTGTGTGCCCTAGAATTTGCTGACTTCTTCGAAGTGGCTGGGGCGGAATATCTGCGGGGTCATCCCTTTACACTGCAGAGGAAGTTTGTCCACACGGAAGTCCGTCGGAACGCCTTTTCGCAGACGGTCCTTGGAGCATGGAACGGATTCCCTGACGAGGTCCTTTCAGAAACTGTTGACACATTAAAATTCAAACTAGATACTAATTTTCTGAGAAACTATTGTAAATATAATGAAGATTGTGTAAGCCTGGCCCACACATATCGATGACCCTACATTTTCATTTGTCAGATTTATCACTGTGAACGTTTGTAATATTGACATTTTTGCATGTGAATACGGAGCTTAAGGGCGAAAGCCTACGTCCCTCAATAAAAAGAATAAAAGTGACTTACATCCTTGACGGAAGGTGCCTATTAAATGCATCCAAACAAAAGGACCTATGAATCACCAGTTTGTCATCCCTAAGGCCATTTGCTCTATGTATCAGGGTGGCCAATGTCCTGTTTGCCATAAGAAGAACTTTCATAGATATCGATAAGGAAATATCTGGAAAAATATATCGAACATTTATTAATTCACACCTGGAATGTTGGATTCAGGCGTGGTGACCGTGGCTGAAAAAACGATTACACACTTCTGGAAAATATTTTAAGGAGGCAACAAAAGTCATGAAGGATTTAAAAACTTTATCATACAAATGTTGAATTGGTGCGCATAAAATTTTTCCTCTTGTGTTAGGACAGATTTGAGGTGATCTAATACATACACAACGGCTCGCGATGAAGCAGGACTATGCTCAACATTTCGAAGAATTTTTGCGCATTAGCCACAAACAATAACATGCGCGCGAATTCTCAAACTTCGAGGAGCCTCATTTCCCATGGATGTTTGTCACTACTCGTTTTTCGCAGCAAGTTGCCGGTGTCTGGAATGGACTCTCAGAGGACGTCATACGGGTGGACACGACACACACTCAAACACAAACTGGACTTATATTTTTTGAGAAATAACGTTCATTCGGCGCGTCGGTTGAAATTGCTTTCGAATTTCATTTATACTATTGACATTTTTGCATGTGAATAGGGAGCTCAAGGGCGAAAGCCTCATTCCCTCAATAAAGTGACTTAAAGTGACTAATATCAACAATTAAGCCAATAAGCTCAGAAAGAAACAAAGGAAGTTGAGATACCAATTTGCTATCCAAACCACTCTGTTGGAGAAATAAAACCTCATTGCGGCCAGTCTTACTCAAGCGACACGTTGTTTGAGAGAACGTCCTCTCAAAATATTGGTAGTGGCCAGCTTAAGGAATCTTTTGGATGCAAGACATTCGAACTGCCTGTATTAGGTCACCGCGTAGCTGTCCAGCACTTAATTCTTATTTCTGCTTGCCATCTCCCACAAACCTCTTTATTCCATCTAACTTCCCATCGTTGCGTTTATTCTACCACTATGCATATCCCGGGCTTAACTGCTATCGTGGTTCGATACCAGAAAGTTTACTTCCTACACTTTTAAGATATGCCTCTCTGCATTTTGTTAATGACGTTCCATATACCAATAGTTCTGGCGCCGTTGGCAGTTACCCTCCAACCCACACGTATTTCTAACTTAATTACCCACCTCCAAATTATTTTTTATTAATAATGATAACCCTTGTTTGGATACTCAAACTACCCTACATGTCATATTACTTAATGCTAGATCTGTTATAAATAAGATGGCCCAACTGAGAGCCATTGCTATCGAGTTAATGCCTGATGTTTTATTTGTAGCTGAATCTTGGACCCATCACTTAATTTCCCACTCTTTGCTTGTCATAGACCAGTATGATCTCTACCACCAAGACCGCACTAGTAAGCGTGGTGGTGGTTGTCTTCTTTATATTAAAGCTTCATTTAAGCACTTCCCGTTTGATCTAGATGTTACGTAATTCTCTGGTACTAACTGCTTCGCATCAATTACCCCGTCACCCCAGCAAAAGGCGATTCTCAGATTTATTGACAGCCCGCCTAATTCATCATCCGATGATGATTCATAACCTTGTGAATTTTTTAAATTGATTTCGGGGTACAATTTTAACATTAAAATAATCACTGGGGATTTTAATTTTCCTGAAATTGACTGGATTTCAAACTCTTGGCCATCCGGATTTCAGCCTTTCCCAGAAACCATTAATTTTTCTAATTGGCCCCAGTTTGTCCATTCTTCAACGAGAGACAAGCATATTTTATAGCTGATTTTCACGAACGCCATTGCTCCCCTCTTCGTTGATTTTAAGAAGGGCCTCCTACAAAGTGACCATATATTAATGCACTTCTGCTTACCAATTGTATCATCGAAAAAGGCTACCGCCGTTCGTTCGTATCATGCTTTTGACCTCACAGATATGAGCTTAAATAACACCTACTTGGACTCATTGGACTGGCAGCATTTATCCTCCATGAACGATGCAGCAAGTCTTTCTGACTTCATGTCAGTCGTTTCAAATAACATCCTGGAATTTGTGCCAACCGAAATTGTCAAGCCCTGCACTTCGGAATCCACCATCTCTCACTTTCTTTTGCCAAGATTAAAGAAATTGAGGAAGCAATTAAAAGATTAATATACTAGTTCGTTATCTGTACATCTAAGGATTGCACCGATTTTTGAATCAGTCTCTAAGATTCGCCTTGCACGTGACAGATAGAGGTAATCTTGCGCACTCAGCGATCCAAACTCTGTAAAATATGTTGCTTAACTTTTCCGCCATGGATCCTGCACTTAACAAGGTTATGAAATACCTCCATTACTAAATGAAACACAGAACTTCGTTCACGATGACTCTGACAAGACAGAATTGTTTAGTGAGTTCTTTTCAAATCATCTTACGATGGAATCTGAACCGGTTCCGACGTTTAGCCATCCTCATTCAATGTTATCAGCACCACTGATTTCTCCATAGAACTAATTCGTTAGCAAATAATGCGTCTGAAAATCTCGCCCTCTTCTGGAACTGAAGGTATTCCAAACTCAGTTATTAAGAGAGTGCCGAGCTTACCCCGATTGCTTAGCCATGTATTCGCAGTTTATCTTTTAAACGGATTCTTTTCTGACTAATGAAAGACATCTATTTTTCTTCCTGCCTTTAAGTCGGGATCTCGTTCGGACGTAAATAATTATCGAGGAGTTCACAAACCCTCGCTCTAGCAAAACGTCTTGGAAATATTATTTTTAATCAAATCCTCGACTGTTGCTTAGAAAATAAGCTCTTAAGCGACTCGCAATATGGTTTTCTACCTGGGAGATCATGCGAAGTGTGTCACTTAGCTTTTCGTAACCTCGTCAATTCCCTTCGTAATGAGCAACAGTCAGTGGTTGTGATCTACTTTGAACTGAGCAAAGCCTTTGACAAGGTACCGCACAGACGTCTTCTGGTGAAACTGGATGCCCTCGGCATCCGGTCTCCTCTCCTTGACCTCATTGTTACATACTTGTCTAACCGCAGCCAGAAGGTCTTAGTCAGTAATAGCTACTCCATGCCTCAGCCGATCACGAGTGGCGTTTTTCAAGGCACGGTTCTAGGTCCCCTTCTCTTCATTCTGTACATAGAGGAAATTTTAACTTTACTCACAAATACACAAAATTTCGTTAAGGCTGACGATTGCAAGTGCATTTATTCATTTTCTAAAGACACTGCCAATAGTTGCGTTGATAAAATTAAACATTTAACTTCGGAAGATATAAAGTCCGTATTGTCTGTTTCCTTCCCAAACTCGCAACTTTTGGATTTCGAAAAGTGTCCTTCTGTTATTTTAAGCAGCTCCCTTGATATTATATTGGTCTCTAATTATAATTCCATCATCCTCCGCAGAGTCAATATTTGCATTCACTTTTTCGTCCCCACTTTTAAAAACTAGCATCGCCAACTCTTGGCAACCTTGATACTTTCCTCCGATTTTGCAACTCCGACGATGGTCTCTAGGTTCAGTTGATGATCAAGGCGGGTTCTGATGGTTCTGCCTCTTTGATTGGTGGACTATGCAGTCAGCAGGATCACATATATATGATGATCTCATGGCTTTTACCATCCCCTCTTCCTTTTATTCCTGGTGTGCACGATGAGTTCCTCCTATCTCACCTCCACCGGTGGTTAAAATAGTAGCTCTTACTGCTATATTATCTTTCACACAACAAGGGGCGTTCCGAACGTTGTTAGCAACATCACAATACTATCCCATTGCATCAAGCTTTTAATTTTTTAGTGAAGCAGTTTTTGTCTCCTAATTTTATTTTAAATTGGCGGCTCGCCGAACTCAACCTCCGATTTAACCGTAGGAGTTTTTTGCTGCTTCTTTTCTAGTTCACCGTATATGTCAAAGATTGCTGACTATTGTTTTAAAAATGGCAAATCGTTCTAAATCGGATATGCCTACCATATTGTTCATTTTTGCTGTAAATATGGCCGCTCACATAGTGCAGCAATTATCTACTTTGTATTTATTTATACCGCAATACTAAGTTTGAAAAGATCGGGCTCTTTGGGCTTTAAATATACAATTTATTTTTTTATAAAAGAGGTCTGCGAAATATTGGCACAACTGGATGCCAGAACCCCAAATGTAGGCTCACTGGAGCGATACGAACGAAAGCAGTTTCAGCAGAACTTGCGCTGTTTGTAATATCTAAAGTGATGTTTGCAAATCAACCAGCAGGTACATGACTAAAAGAAAGCAGCATGCAGAAACAGTTATTTTTGCTTGGTAGATCATTTTTCTTGGAATTCAGGGAGTCATCGAGGCTACTGCTGAAACCCCAAAAGCAACGATAAAACAGGATCTGCTGGAATTCCAAAATTACTTGAATGATACACAAGAACCCAGTTTGATAGTCAAAATCCAAAATATCTTTCGATTATGCCTCACGTCAGAAATAAACCGCCTAGAGTGTGACCAGAACCGTTGAAAGTCGTCTTGGGAAGCGAAAAGCAGGTAGATCTACTGATATCTCGATAGTCCAGACTACGCAAGATCAGTACTGAGTCAATTTACCAACATAAGAAAAGTTTCGATTTTCTTTTAAAAAACATCCCCATGAGTCAAACCCCCTGGACGATGCATTTCATTTCCTTTTATCATGCGGCTTTAACTTTAAAGTCGCTGAAACTAAAAGGTTGTCTTCCCGTAGCAAAAACCCGCCAATTCTGGTCAAACCTTTTTCGGTGATTGAAAATGACTTTATTTTCTCTAAGCATGAACACTCAGCTTAGTATTTGAAAAAAAACAAGTTGTTTATCTGTAGAGATAAAACTTAATGGAACGTCGGGCTTCACCCTAATTAGCAAACGAAAAGCCTTGGTCTACACCTTGAATACCAAAAATTACCCGGAGGTTTGTCCTCTAGCCAATACAAGTTCACGGCCCTCTGGATCAACAGGAATTTCGATTCCAGCTGAATCTTCACCCGTTAACCTTGCACCTGGTTCGAGGGAAATCGTGCCAACGCCACTTCTTTCTCATCTCAAGCAAACCACGCCTGGTATAGCTGCCAACTCTAGTAAACCTAAGAAAAGTCCTAGTAAATCTGAATCATTGGCTAATCCAGGCATTAAAATCAGTAATGTCATTACCGATGGGAAACTTCAGCTCCTTTGACAGTAAAGTTTCGATAAATTTTAGACCTGAGCAATTTTGTTTCCCACCTTTCGTTTCTTCTTTCCAGTTTTCTTCTCCACCACCAAATTATCCTTTTTAATAAATACTGATGAGCATCACTTGCAGCTCAGGAATACGCTAAGTTTAGTTTCACTCCATGCGAGATCAGTTGTAAATAAGATGGCTGAGCTTAGAACAGTAGCCTTTGAGCTTGATCCAGATGTGCTCTGCATCACTAAATCGTGGGCTCACTCTCTTATTTCTGACTCGATGCTTGCTAAAGATGATGTCAATTTTTACCAACAAGACTGCGCTTAAAAACGTGGCGGTGGTTGCCTCCTTTATAATAAGTCATCCTTAGTACATTTCCCTTCTCAGCTGAGCATTTCGTCCTTTTCCTGGAAATGTATGCTTTGATTCAGTCATCCTCCCGCACAATAAAAAAGCGGTAATTGGTTACGTCTATAATCCTCCGTGTGAACTATTTGAAAATGTTGCAGGGACTCAATTGGATGTCAAAATAATCGTAAGCGATTTTAATTTGGCAGACATTGCCTGGTATGCAAATTCCTCTCCGCCTAAACATCAGAAATTGGTCGATACTATTAACTTTTCAAACATGTCCCAACTGGTCAGATCAGTTACTAGAAATGACAACATTTTAGATTTAATTTTTACAAATGATGTCCAACCTCTCTTATGAATTTTTCATCATGATATTTTCACAAGTGATCACGCAATAATTCACTGTTGTTTTCCAGTCCCCCTCTCTTACGAAGCCTGAGGTTAAATGCAATAACTTCGACTTTGCTAACCAACACCATGAATTAATAAAAGAATTTCGGTAGCGATCTAGATTGGCATAGCATATTTTCAATCAATGATCCAAACGTTTACGTTGAGCTTTTGCAGAGCCTCACAGGCTTTTATCGCGTTTAAGATTTTTAATTCATTTGAGGATTGCACAAATATTTGAATTAGCATCGAAAATTAGGCTCGCGAGAGATAAGCGTAGGGAGTCTCGGGCACTAAAGGATGGCAATTCACCCAAATCTGTTGCTCTTATCTTCCATGTTCGGTCATCGGCTAAGCGTCTGAATGTAACTCCGCCCTTACTCGACTGTAACAAAAAACTTGTTACAGACGATTTGGGCAAAGCAGAGTTGTGAAATTCGTTTTTTGCCAACCACTTTACCACTGAAACTAGCCCCACTCCCACAATTCCTCTGCTTACACATTCGCTTCTAACAACCATTAATTTTTTCGCCTTCATGTATTCAAAAGGAAATAGCTCACCTAAACAATTCACATTCGGTTGGAATTGACAACATTCCAAACTTGCTTATTAAACAGTTAAGGGATTTTCCCCCTTTACTAAGCAAGTTATTCTCAGTATTTCTCGAAAATGGTTTCTTCCCCGATTATTAGAAAACTTCTATTATAATACTAGTTTTTAAATCTGGTTCCCGCTCGGTTATTGATAACTATCGCAGTGTTCATAAAACGCCCTCTCTTGCTAAACTCTTCGAAAAACTAATTGCAAAACAAATCACAGATTTTTGCATAAGCAATAAAATTATCAACTTTTCCCAACACGGCTTCTTACCGGACCGTTCTTGTGAAACCTGCCACATGTCTATTCTAAATCAACTAACTTCTCTTCGTAATGATCATCTCTCTGTGGTAGTTATCTATTTTGATCTTAGTAAGGCATTCGATAAAGTGCCTCATAAACGACTTCTAGCTAAAATAGAAGCTAAGGATTTCGTAGTCCCCTTACTGTCTTTATTAGATCATACATAAATGATCGAAAACAAAAGGTTTTAGTAGGGTCCTCATACTCAAGTGATATCCCGATTGTTAGTGGTGTCCTTCAAGGTACCGCAGTAGGTCCTTTGTTGTTCTTTTTGTATATAAATGATACTTCATCGATAGATAAACATTTTCACTCTTTTATTAATGCTGATGATCTCAAATGCATGTATTCCTTCGCATGCTCTACGACCAAACGATGCCTAGAACAAATTAATTCAGACTTAGACGCTCTTTTGGCCTGTAGCTCCACATGGCTAATTGATTTCTCATCTTCTAAGTGTCGCTACATGAGTTTTGGGCATGTAAGGCTGCCGCAACTTCTTATTTTTGAAGGTTGCCCTATGATTGAATGTTCCTCCATCAAGGACTTGGGCTTAAGCTACACCATTAAATTAGATCTTTCGCCTCATGCCAATAGAATTACGGCCAAAGCTGCTCAGATTTGCAGCTTTATTTCTCATAATATTAACCTTCCTGAAAGTAAATTAAGGATATTATCGTATGTTTGTGGTTCCCATTCTTGAATTTTTCTGTCCATTCTTCAGTTTAATGAACGAATCCAGCCGTTCAGAAATTGAAAATATCCAAAGATATTTCACAAAATCCTCCTTTATCAGATTCTTTCAAATACTTCCTACTGAACAAGATGCCAGCTGACGAAGTTAAAATTTAATTGCGTCAGGGTACGTGAAGCAGGCTTTTTTTCTCCTTTTTCTGACTTTATAATAGCTCAAATCTCCCCACGCTTTCTGTCATAACCCCCGTTAGTCTCCCATATAACCTAAGAAATTCTGCACTAATTATACCTCCACCTGCATCCTCCACGTGTAAAAGCTTTCTCTTCTTTGCTTCTAGGTATAGTTTTATTTGGAATAACTTGCCAATTGACATGAGGTCGTTACCTTTTCTATCTGCATTCGAGCAAATGATGCACATTTATCTAAACACTGATTATATTAACCTTTTATTTTCCTCATCTTTTACCAGTAGCTTTCCCAATGACTCGGAGAATGGACCATCGTGACTTTAAGTGACTTTCTTGAAACTATATTTTCGCTACCTTGATTCGCCCATGAACCATGATGTCTCCTTATATAACCAGTCATCCAAACGATGAAGTCATTCGGACTTACATATTCGGTGGTCCACAGTCTAAAATGGTGCCGTTTCTTTGGATACTAACCATCATCAGAATTTAATTCTGGAACCTAAGATACTGAGGACTTAATTTCATTGACGCAACTTCGTAAGATTTTGTTTTATACTCCGAAGTGATAAAAAACGAATCATCTCGACGTTTCATTATCTCATTCTGAAATGCTTCGGCAGTATTACCCTTCTCTACCACCTGACCTTATTTTCTCAAGCAGTTTTTTTCCCCTACCTTCTATTAAAAAATGAAGGCTTATTGAACTCTGCCTCCATTTTTAAGGAAGGAGTATTTTTCACTGCCTATTTTTTTCTAGTTCACCATTAATTTCAAAACATTGCTAACTGTTGACCTAGCAGGACAAGTTCTGTCTACTTTATTAAGTATTTGTACATTTTATCTGCACACATTGTGATACCTTTATTGCCTTACTAATGTTTGTAAATATAATGCCTTGCTAGTGCTAATCAAATATAAATTCTAATTTCTAAATAATCGTGGAATGTTTCTCAACTGGATTACTCCCCACTGATCGGATGCAAATGAGGACACTGGTAGCAGAATTGAAAATACGTCAATACGAGGGGAAACTAAAACTGAAAAGTGTAGAAAACACAATCAGAAAAACGGTAAACTCGTTTTTATGGGAACATTCGGTGAATTTGACGTCAAACACGCCGGTCGAAAGCCCTACCAAATGCCTATATATTTGAACCCAGACAGAGGACTGTATGTATCTTGCAAAATATCCAGCAATAATCGCCGGGTGCAAAAAAACAAACAATCTTCAGAGATCGAGAGGACAAAACACGATGAAAATGATGTTCACAAATGTGCAAGGTCTATTCAACAAAATAGATTTAATGAAATTGGTCGTGTACCATTTACAACCTGACTTCATAGCTCTAACTGAAGCATGGCAAGGTGAGTAAATCGCAGACACAGAAGTCAGGAGAGATGGAGTTCAGCATACGCACATGGATATAAACGGACTTATGGCTGGCGGAATCGCAATGCTCATACGAGATGGCATTTAATACATTCCGGATGGGCCCTAACCAAAGAGGAACATGTTTTGCAAAAAACGTGGTTGTAAACTGAAAGTCCCTAACCAACCAGACCTCCATATTTCTGTGATATATCGACACCCAGGACAGCAAACGGACACGGAGGTAAAACAAATCTAACGTAGCCGACAATATAAATACTCGGATTTTTAAACTCTGCCGACATGGATTGGGTATCGATGTACTGCTCGCTATCGGAAAATTCTTTCAAACAGAAATTACTTCAGTTGGTAAATGACGAGTTTCTTACCAAACACGTCACAATTTAGACGCGGTTTCGAAGTGTGCAGCAGCCAATCTGCTTGGATCTTATCATTAGTAGAGATGAAAATTGCCTCGTTGGATTAATTTTCCTTACACTCCTTGGACTAAGCGATCATTGCATTCTTGCTTAGGAGTACAGTCAATTTGCTGTCCGCAAACTTCGAGCGGTTAGGGATAGAAATGTAGGGAAAGGGTATTAACCCAAAATAAAATAAATCCTAAATGAGATAGGCTGGAGCCCTGCAAATGTACCTGGCCAAATTGCTGCCTGGTTCTACTTTAGTAACTTAATTCAGCAGTTGATAGAGAGCTGCTGTCAAATTAAAAGGCGATCCTGCGTCACACGACCCAAAGTGTGTGACATCGGAAATGAAAAGGAATCTAAAGATGAAAAGAAGACTATATAGAACACATGTCAGATATCAAGAACCCGAACATTTTTTCCGCCTTTAAGAAACAGCAATCTCGGTGTTGGAATCTTCTGAAGAACGAAAGATCAGCCTTTGAGTCTGAAAAAGTCAAAGATATAGCAAGAAACTTGAAAAGGTTCTTTACTTTCGTGAATAAGGCAAAAAGAAATCGTCTTAAAATTTCGAAAAGACTATCTGGGAAACAGGTTAACCGATAACTCTGATAAGACACCTATTATCTAATTTCTGTAGTCCCGTGTATAGAGAGTAACTGCATTTTTAACGCGGAAGAACACCACAGTATTGCCACACCTACAAATAAAATAAGCACCATGTCGTTCCCAAAAGACACAGTAAAAAACTCCGAAACAGCTACCACCCACTAAATTGCCTTGCCCAGACGGTATATTTGCAAAAGTTCTCAATGAGCTCACCGATCAGCTGAGATATCCGCTCTCAAAGATCTTTGAAAGTTCAATGGATTTGGGGGCTCTGCATACAACGTGGAAGAAAGCCAACATAACCCGAATTTATAAAGAAGGAGCGAAGATATAACTAAATAGTTTCAGACCAGTCAGCCTCACAATTATCTGTCTCAAAATGATGGAGAAAATAATCAAAATGGAACTAATGAGACATATTGAAGAGAATGAATTGCTTAGTTAATATCAAAATGGATTAAGAAGTGGTCAATCCTGCCCAAAAATCTGCTCTCATCCATGGAAAGCTGTACGAAATCATAAGAAATGGGATTAGCAGTCGTATGTGGCCTACATTGACTTTAGAAAAGCATTTGACACCGTTCCACACAGACGTCTGATATTGAAGCTGTGTCAAATGAGTGGACTGGCAACCTTCTTAAATGGCTGGCTGACTTACTCACAGGCAGACGCCAACGTGTGTGTATTGGAGACGCCAAGTTGCACTGGGAAATCCTTCAAAGTTGATTTTTACAGGGGAGCGTTCTGGGTCTCTGACATGCGAGAAGATAACGTCCGCTGATCATCTGACGTCATGGGATTCGATCGAACCTCTAGTGGATGCGTGGAACTTACAAAATAACGTGAATCGCTTGCAAAAATTTAGCGATTAGTGGCTGCTCAACCTTAATTTCAACATATGTACAGCATCTGACTACGGTCTAGTTCCAGATGGGTGTTGAGATTTGAATATCAGTGGTCAGCAACTCGAGGAATTACATGCTCTAAAGGACTTGGGTATTTCGATAACACCCACTCACAAACCATCATAGTACTGTGTAGATATAGCAAAGAAAGGTATATGTCTCTAAGGAGCGATCAGGAGATCCTTCGTTGATTTTGACGAGGAGCGTTTTTGTGAGTGTTTGAAACATTTATCCGGCCATTGTTGGAATATTGCGTTCAGGCATGGTGCCCTGGGTGAAGCATGATAATATTCTGTCGGAGAAAGTTCAACGGATGGCTATGAAACTATTCAGTGAAT
Organism: Schistocephalus solidus; assembly: GCA_017591395.1. Classification (NCBI taxonomy): domain Eukaryota; kingdom Metazoa; phylum Platyhelminthes; class Cestoda; order Diphyllobothriidea; family Diphyllobothriidae; genus Schistocephalus; species Schistocephalus solidus. The sequence goes on from WEDG01005177.1 coordinate 13,944, forward strand.
TAAAAAGCCTATTCTATGAGGGCCAACTAGAAAGATTAATCTTTTATTTTCTTATAGGCAATACGGAGGGGACATGATCTAAGGCTGCAAACTTGTCAGAGGAGTAAATTGTGCTCTTGAAATTGCCGATTATTTTGAATTGCCAAATATGGCACATCACCGAGTTCACTAATACAAACTGAAGACAAACCATGCCAAACTTTAAATGCGGAGCAATTTCATTTCCCATCGTGTGTTTGAAGAATTGAACAAATTGCCTACATCGGTTGTTCAGACTGAAAGCGTGGAAGTGTTAAAAAGAGGGCTTGATGAATGTTTACTTGATGGATGTATATTTAGTCGGTACTAACCACAGGTATACTATAAAAATATCACCAGGTAACATTTTTATTTTATTTTATTTATTTATTGCCAGTTTACAGGCAAGGGCAAAACATATATACAGTAGACAATCATGCTGACAGTGAAAAAGCTCCTGATAGTGGTTTCAGGTGTTTTCAGGAGACAAAACTGCAGCTTATTGAGTGATTAAAGTTCAGGTCAGGGACGCCTTGACACAGGTGCTTGGTGAAGGACTTCTCCATTCAGTGTTGTGGATCCGGTATTCTACAACACCAGGTATGTCGGCGAGTGGCTGTTCGCTGTCGACTGTGAAATATGCCAATTGAGGCCTACATAGCCAGCAATATTGCCCTCAGCATGAAGTCCGGCACAGGATTCAGAGTCCGTGAACGCCATCAGAGCCGAAGAGAGCTTCCACATAGTCAGCACACAAAAGTTTTGAAAAATTTCATGAATGTAGAAAACTAGTTACAGTTCGCGTAAACAAGGGACAGCTTTGCTGAATTTTGATACTTCTGGGTAGCTTATTCCAGATTGCTATAGCGTTTACCGAAAAAAAACTGTCGGTATCTTACTGTGCCTGCCAAAGGAAGAAATACAAATACATCTCGATGACTGGTGTGCCAAGAGTGGTCGAGGTGCCTCAGAGATGTAAGGGGGGTTAAATGTACAACTGCTAAAAAGTTTAAACTGCAAAAATAATCCCTAATGTAATCTACGAAACCACAGTGGGTCAAGGCTTGTAAGCTCACAGCGTTGTTGGTAGGACAGGTTTCGGTGTTCTGAATAGAAAACCCTTTTTGTAAAGAAGTGCTGGACTGATTCTATCTTCTTTCGTTCACTAGCGTGCAGAAGGCTAAATAGAAACGAGCAGTATTCCAGACTAGGCCTGACATTCATTTTAAAGAGGCTGATTCTAATGTTGGTGGTTTTAAAATTTCTGAGAATAAAGCCAGTAATTTGGCGTACTTTCGAGACAATCAGGGCGCAGTGCTCTGACAGATTAAGACTTCTAGAATATGATATGACCAGATCCTTTATAACTCCAGGCACATTTAGGTCGTGACCATCTATGCTTAGATGGGGCTGATGGTTGTCGCCAATAACCATAACGAAGCACTTGTGCCAAGAAAGTGAAAGGCACCATGTGTGACGCTACTGAGCGAAGGCCTGATGATCCTTTTTTAAGAGCTGTAGCACGATGTTTCGATCGACCAGTTTATCTAGAAAGGCAACTTTTGAATCGTCAGCGTACACAAAGGGCCTATTTTGCATATTTGCTAGCGTCTATCTGTAAATAGGTTTTTTGAAGGCTTGGCATATCTACCTTATGCATTCTGAATTATGCTCAATTATACTGACAGCTTGACATTTTGGATTTTAATAATTTTGAGTAAAAGGGAAGATGGCTTTAGCAAGGGCGTACTACACATTCCCTAGATTTTTCCTGAGCCTCTGCCTCTAGTAGCGGAGTGTGGTTCAGATAGTCCATTCTCTAGTGGGGATTCACAGCATATGGCATTTAGTATCATTGAATAGGGTGAGCCAATTGTTCGACCATTCTCGAGTCGAGGTAAGTTTTTCCGTAGATTTGTTTAAATCACCTTCGTTGCGGAGGATATTCAAAAGCTTTATGTCATCAGCAAACATGATGATGTCACTGTCCAACCCATTTCCGCAATGATCAATCCATATAATGAAGAGCCTAGGGCCCAGAGTGGAGTCCTAAGGAACCTCACCCTCAACCGCCACCTCCGTCAATTGTTGATAGCCAAGATTGATAATCTGAGATCGACCAATCAAGAAGTTTTCGCTCCACTTCAAAAGCTTGCTCCTTGCGGTTGAGTTTGTATAGGACACGCTAACAAAGGCCTTCCGTAATCGACTGCTCGGGTCGATCGATCCAGACACTTGAGCAAATTTTTCACTTAGGACCTTCCTCTTCGGAATCTGGGCTGCGCGTCAGATAAAAGATGATGCCGCTCCAAAACTGCATCAATTAATGGTTAATGATTCGCTCCATAATTATGCAACATACATATGCAACTAACCAGTCGGTTGTTATTTGTGGAAACCCGGCTGCTTCTTTTATGTTTCGAAGAAATCCACGCCGGCTTCCAATTGGGCGGCAATCTGTCTGCAGCAAGCGAGGCTCGGAAAAGTAAACACTGGAGTGCTGTCAACTCTACAACCAACTCCTTCAACAACTATGCCAGTAAAACATCAGGATCTGACGAGTTAATTTCTTTCAGCTTTGGTACTTTCTGCCGAAAAATAGGTTCAATGAGGACCACTGAGTCATTTTTCGGGATCCCATCCACACTATAGTTATCGGTGGTTAGATCGGCTTTTCTTATAAAAACTGACTGAAATAACTGAGATAACTTCTCAGCATTTTCCTCCTCCTTGCAAAGTTTGACGCCTTCAGGGGGTCTTTATTTCGAGTTCACTGCCTAATGTAGTTGTAGAAGAGCTTCAGCTTTTCAGCCGCATGGTTTATTAGGTTACTTTCAAAACTTGAGTTGGCTTTATAAACAAGGACTTTTACATTGTGTCTCCACGTTTTGTACTTCGTCAATGACTCAAGGGTCTTCTCCGTTGGTAAGATTTGCCACAGCTCTAGCTTGTGTTTTACTTCATTCTTCAGTGTGCTCATTAACCACTGGGCCTAAGCGTGACCTTCTTTTTCCGATTAGGCCAGTAGCTGGTGACAGGTTCATGTATTACGGCCGTAAATTCCAACCAATCCTCATGAATGTTTCATTCGAGTCTAAAAGGCACACATCAGTTTTCATTTAGGCAAAATTCTCAAGCCATATGTTGCGTCTGACTGTGATGCTTTGATCGAGGACAAAGAAGAGTGATTACGTTCGGCCAGAATGGGAAGACAGTTCACAACATCAACGCTGTCAGGCACTTTTGTCAACACAGGGTCCAAACAATTGGCTTGTTGCCCCTCGCGTATTCTAGCTGGAGATAAGATTTGTTCGTTTAGGGAGCATTTGTGCATTGCTTCTAGGAGGCGGCGATCGAAGTTTAATTCCGAACCTGGTGGAGAGCTCAGATTCGAATCGATATTTGGAGCCTTAAAATCGCCCAAAATCATGACATCGGATCAACTAGCAACCGCTTCTTAATCGTCTATCAGGCAACTGTCTGACTGCGGATCGTTTCTGGGTGGTTGGCAGACCATTAGCGTCTCAATTGTTTAGGAAACCGACGTTCTGATGGGAAGCCGGATGGCTTCAATTTCGCATACGAGCTTTTAATTTTTTCCTGACACAAGCAAGCCCTGTCTGACATAAGCTAGCACACCCCCACTTTGACGCCTCGCTCTATCCTTTCTGAAAACCGTAAAACTGCGGCAAGCAACTTCGCGATCGTCCACCTTCGCGGTCAGCCACGTTTCAGTTTCTGAGATGATATCTGATGAAGTCTGGCATACGTAAATCTTAAGCTCACCTAATTTCGAGAGTAGGCTTAGGAAATTGGCATACATACATTTGAGTTTAGTTGCTCATTTCAAGCAGTCTTTGTCACCACCTTTATCATTTTAGGCAGTTTGAATGACAAACGAACAGTATGTGTTCATATTAAAAACGCTTTACAGATTTTCGCTATTGAACATGATTTTGTGTTAATCTTTCATTGAATTAGTTGTCAGGCTATGAAATTTTCCTCAGAACGTCGGACGTCCTCCACAGAAGGGGTTTCTGTACTCAAACAGATTATTTCGGTTGAAAAAATACGTCTGTTTGTCGGGGACTCCCCTTCCCTCGAGTAGAAGGTATCTTGGAAGTTTTATTTCTAACATAATCTTTAAAAGCCTTGATTTATTTCTTTGAGTGTTTGCGTTATCTTTACTATTTAGTCGGAAAAGTCCCAAAAACTTAATAATATCATCCTCCCTTTTTATTTTACTCAACCACTACTGCAAGGTTATGCTATCATCATTCATTCTTCACTTGCTGTTTTTGTGGTTTGATTCACGAAGCCCATGGACGATTATGCATTTTGCTCCGTCTAATTTGTCTGGCTGATGTTGGGGCTTCTCTCATACTGGCTTCAACACTATTGGCTAAGGAAGTCGTAAGGGTAGGTGATTCTAATATGGGTCCACTTTGAGGCCTCCTTTCGGTAGGCGACAGCTCCTCTATATTTGCCTCTGACGACGCGCATGCGGTTCGGAGCCTATTTTCCTTAATCGTTATCTTCCGTGTTTCGTTTAGTTCATGCATTGGTACATCTTGATCAATTTGATTCTGTACCTTCGACTTCTTTTCTGGCGAGTTTGAAAGCTTTGCCTACGGATTTTTGCAACACGTCCCTGTGGTCTTGCCAATTGCCTTTTTCTAATCCTTGAGTGTGTCTGGAAATTCTTCGTCACTACTCTTGACGGGTATCGTAGAAACCATATTCTCACTTACTGGGGATTTTTTGTGTAGGTTGCCTCGTGCGCTACGTCATGTTATCCTATGCGTAGATACTGACAATCGATCCTCTAAAACGAGGGTCTGTGGTATAAAATTCTTTATAATCCTGATTTTCTTACTCTAGTTGATTTAATTTGGAGGCTAACGTGTGACAACCGCCCCTAGAATTTTCGTCGTACGTCGGCCGTAGCCAATTAATAAGGCTTTTAGAGTCCCGCTGGGTGTGGGGCGATGGCGCAGTTTCCTGCGCGTCCACCCGACGTATTGCACTTCAATTTCAGTATTCACCATTTTGCGCAAAAAAATCAGATATGAAAAAAAAGAAAACACTTCAGATATGATTTTATTTCCTGTGTACGAGGCGAAAAGCCTTTAACGTTGTTCTACTATTATATATTGACTATAAGTTGGTTATCTTCGTCCTAAGACGGCGGTAGAGCAGTTAAGAAAAGAGATTTTTATTGGGTATGTTCGAAATATGATACATTCAACGATGTTGTTCATTAGGGTAAGTCAGCCTTTGCAGAAAGTTCTCTAGCAGTTTCATTGGAAAGATGATCAGGCTCTCTCGGCTCGCAAACACCAAAAACATGGGATAGTAAACTCGATGGAAGTGCGGGTTCTGTGAAAATCCTGTTGAAAAGTTGTGAGGACGAATTTATCGTTAAGTAGAATCCAATTCTTGCTATCGGGAAGCTAATAGAGCAAACGGTAGGATAACAGTATTGGAGAAAATAAATTCCTCAAAGGTCAGAAATTTGAACCTTAATTCGAAATGCGCGCCTTTCTGGGAAAACTCTACAGCAAATAGGAGTATCTCCTCGCTTCTTTCCATTATCAACAATCCAGCTAAATAGTTGACATTGGTGCACCTACCAATACAAGCACCCACTTGAGTTCATTTGAATTGAGATGAATGGCTGATAGAAGTGAACCGGAGAATTCTGGAAAGCAATTCTGAAGAATAAAATGCGATCGCTAAAATAAGAAGTTTAATGGCCTCAGGTTTGAAATACTCAATTGAGCCCATCATCAGAGGCAGTTGTATACCCTTATCTGCGATCGTGATAAATTCCTGGAAGGTTAACTACTCCTGTGAACTAACGCTTACACTATCTGTAATCCAATTGTTAACTGCAACCCTACTATTTAGCATAATTCTCACCCAAATCCTAATCCCAAATTTAAGCTGATCTCAACCTTACACATAATTTTATTGTCCTTGGGATTTAGCACAAAGCTACCTGTATTGCAGTGTAACGTGCCCGAGACGTTCAAGCAACGACCCAGAAGTAAAGGAAGACGTGGATGTTTACAATTTCTAGTAACCTAAGTACAGTAAGAAACTAATGGGAAGGGGAACCTAGGTACAAAAATAATCTAAGTCCGTTGGATAGCTGTTCAGTTGAGATCCGGGAGGAGCGACGGACGGGCTGTGGAGATGGTTCCTGGTCGAAGATGCGGCCGGAAAACGGGGGTCCAGGATTTCATTCCTCAGCCGTATTTATAATATCTCGATTGACAAGTTGTATTAGGGAAATGAATTAAAACAAACATAAGCTAGGTATATTTTCCTTACATTAACATTTAAACTATATTATTATGTTATTAAACTTTATAAGAAACATAAATCATGTTTAAGTGCTAGACGTATAAATAGAATGAAGAATCGCGCGCGTGCCCCTTAAGGGGCGCGTTTTCTAGAAGATTCTACGGAAGCGCGTGGAACACGTGGTTAGAGCTTTCTACAGCAGGTGGTTCCTGTTTTATGGGTTCATATAAGCGCTCTCCACCCCAACATCAGTGGAACGAGTTTCAGCTGCATAAATTCACTAACAGTTTGTTTTTCATCTACCACTCTGGCGTTGTCCACTGCAGGATAAGGAATATTACTTTTTTGCTGCTGGTCCCTCACTCTAGTTAGTACTGGGGATGGGGAACACTGACACTGTGTGCGCTTATCGGCAGCCTTTGTCCCAACCTTACGCACTAACCATCATGTATGAACCCGTCCACGGTTGAGTGGTGACGGAAACATCAATCAATCGGAAGGGTTCTGATACGATCCAGGTACCAACGGGTCCGTTTTTATAACCTCTGTACATGCAAAACTAGGGATACACAACTAGTACTCCAAGTGCCACCTTCTTACCTCCCATTGTATTCTCTCTTTTAGCAAACCAGTGTAAATACCTTATATATATTTAAAACATTTGCAATTTTTCCTTGGCTCCAATTAAATTTTAAAAGCCGCCCCTCCCAGAACTCTTTAGTCATCATCACAGGAAACGTTTCACACTCGAACTACACTTTTTCTTAGCCATTTTAATCCCCACACCTTTGTGATGGATTTAATAGTAACCAAGGTCGATACATCTGAAATGGTAACGTATAAATTAGCATAAATGAAGACCACTCTTAATAAACCACTCAGCTAAGTTTTTATCCGAAATTTCCTGCTCATGCTTTCTTATGTCAGCTCCCCCATTTACGTCATTAGTAGTTTTTTTACATTGTAAATTACTTTGAATGTTAGAGGAATTTCCAAGGAGTCCGCTACATAGCATATCGGTTAAAAATAATCAGGTATACAGTTAAATTCATACATACACGGATAACCGTTTATTTTTTTTCTCGTCATTCCTCCTAGCCTGATAATTATTGGAGGCACTGAAGTTACTGGTAACGTGGCCTAAGATTTGCGCTGGTAAATATTCAAGGTTTGTTTAATTCAGCTCCAAGGAAGCAAAAAGAGTGCTGGCGACCGGTAGATCCTACACTCGTGCGAATTTTCGAGCTAAAAGATGGAAGTTTCCTTTATAGTTTCTGTTCATGCACTTCATTATGACGGCTATCACATGTTACCATTTGGCAGGTCATAGTCTTTGGTCGGTTGAAAAAAATAGGCGCGCGTTGAGGCTTCCATACGTTCCACAGGTATGTTTCTTCTGATAATAATATGGAACGCCAGTTATCTGCCTCAACCAAATAACTGCAGTGTCTCCTCTGCGGTTTCCAAAAACCGCGGAAAATAGTATGATTATTGGCTTGCAAGGTCCTTTCTTGTTTACTCCTCCCGTCATAGGTCATCTGTTAGTAGAGGCAGTAATTCTACCCATGAACTCAATGGTACGATTTCAGTTTCCGATCTGTAGGGCTGCAAACAGATTCAATTAAGTGTCCTAATTTCCCTTAGCGGCGAATCCACCATCGTAACGCCTAATAATCATAATGACTGAGGCGGTTAGGATGAGTTTAGTCATTAAAAGTACTAATCATTATTATTGGAGAACGTACTCGGGATCTATTGTGAAGGTTGTCATTATGTCTATCCTAACTGTACAACTTGTTTGCTAGTGTATCGGCAGAAATGTTTGCGGATAATGAGGATGACTCCGTGCCCGTGTGATCGCACGATGTGTAAGATGTGTCTAGTGACTTCAAAAAATTATTCGCTTCTTTGCACCGAACATGTCTCCTGCCGAAGCTATGACTTTCGTCTTCTCGTGGTTTGAAGAAAGTTACAGCACGGACCTCAGTGCGTTCAGCCACGCTTTGAGCTGTTTTATTCCAATGTTCACAGTACCAGCTGGCTGGTGGATGATACTGACACCAGAGGCCACTGAGAGACTTTCTTTATCCGTTTGAATGAATTCAAACTTATTTTTTAAAAAATTTTAAATGATTCACACCCTATATGCCACCGGATAATTGCTGTATGATCTGGGATCCGCATTGGCTGTATTCCTATGTGCTAGTGCCCTGTTATAACTTTACTGTTCTTTTGACGTCGAAGATAAGTATGAGGTGCCTGCTTTACAATATTTTCGACGCGTATGATTGGGATATTGAAGAAGAAATTGATAAAAGTAATAAAAAAATTTATTAACATTATTGTTTTCACTAAAACAGGGGGTTCGTGCCAACTCTAAGGTACATGAAGACTTAAATTAAACCGCTTCATTGACCAGCGCAGAGACCATGAAGGTTAAGGTAATTATTGTGATACTTCATGATATTTCGTCCTTACTTATTGAAAGACCGAAAATATATTTTTGAAAAATGTTGAAGGAAGCTGTTCCCAACTCTGCTTGCAATTCAGAAAAAAACCCAAACATTATAGAAGGCAATATTACAACAAACGATACAGTCCTGCATGGTGTAGGAATCCTTGCGCACTCTATGTGATAAAACTTGCATATCCGTACACTATTTCCATTACGAAGCCATTCATAAAAGTATACCCGCTGGGCTCGGATGTTAGTGCTAGGTGTTAGCTGTTTATTTTGCACATGGCGTCAGTTGCCTGGGTCGGTAAGTGCTCAAAGACGACCAGGTATGTTGTCAGGCAGAGGGTGTAATAACAAAAAACTTGCCACTGCAAATGCTTACCACAAAAAGTCTGTCAGACACACAAATTGCTCAGGTGATCCATCAGTCAATGGTAATTCATGACAAACTACGAACTGCGTCAGTGGGCATTTAAGTAAGCAACCTGCTTCAGGGTCGAAATGACGGAATATTGGCAATCCTACTGAGGAGTGCTCGCATGAAGGACTCAAAATGATTGACAATCCTAGTCTTGAAGGAATTAAAAGATGAAATTAACGGGGAACTCTGGTTATCCAACGTGAGCTAAAGAAGGAATGATTGAGCGTTCGACCATATGGAAAAGCATTAGTAGTTTACTTTCACGGCATCCAAGTGCCCCGCAAGTTTAAAAAGCGCTCCTTTCATAGAGAGGACTTACTAAATGATCTAAATATTTTAACAGCCCTCACCATCTTTTGGACACGTAAGAACCCATTACACAGTCATACGTCAGCTTAAGCCGACTTCAAAAAGCAAGCTTGCTAGGCACTGAACGAAGTATTCTTGCTCAATCCTTCAGTAAGTATTGACGTAACTGTGCAGTCGTGATGTTGAGGAGCATTCTAGGCTGTACGGTCAGGTCAATAGTTAAGTGTCGACCCCACCACTGTGAATGCCAAGTACAGAAAGGAATATCACTGCTTGGCGCTCGCTATCAAGGACCAAGTCTTCCTTTCAGTTGGCAAACTTGTAGGCCTCAGCTGTGAGGGTGACGTGATAATTCACATGTTAAAGACTGAATTTGAAAAAAGGAAAGGCTATAACCGTGGATGTCATTCCATGTGCTCTGCCTTATCCTTCTCTGTCAAACAGAGAACGCCAGCCCATTTTTAAATGATAAATAGATTATTTGAATTAAAAAAGTGTATTTTAGTAGCAATAACATGTTTCGACCATCCCAAAGTATCGGGGTTTCGCTGGTAACACAGAATCAATATAAAAGAAGCCTGATTGTGCATAGAGTACGTCTTACACCAGTACCCCTCAAACGGGCCACGCTTTAGATGCACTAGACCAAAATGGGTGCTATCTGGGTATGGCTAAGTACCCTATAAAAACTTCCACACATGGGGAAGGACGTGGTGGTCCGCCTGGATGCGATGCTGCCGCAACAGCAACCTGCATCCCCTCCTGGCTTCTGTCCGACTGAGCTGTTCATGAAACCGGCTCTGATATGAGAGGAAGAGAGGGTGTGGCAGATGCTGCACAATCTTTCTCTCACTAGAACCTGTTCCTGTCCCAAGATGCTGTGAGACATATGGTGGAGTTATTCGGAAAAGACAACAGAACTTAGCCCTAAAAATAGCCAACACAACGCTCATTTTTCTTCTGTTGATCCGCAAATTGAAGGTTTTAGGACTGTTCATGAGTAAAAACAGCTTAAGGTGAACGGATTCACGGAAACTCACATCGTATTTAGCTGTCAGTTGCAGGCATGACGAGATGGGAACGCCGCATATACTATAACCTCCAATAGTCGCAAATGATTACCTATTAGCCGGGTAAGCTAATGAGGATGTGCCAGTATGCGTCGATAGACATGTGACCAAGCGCGCGGGGGTAATTTATAAAAGTTAAGGCAAAGGCGAAAAAGAGGAATCTTATTAAAAGTGCATTCCATCTTCATCTTCAGAGAAAAATCAAGCCAAATGATTATGGTTCTGGCAGACGAGTTCGAAGGAAGCAAAAAGAATGTGGGAGGTGGTTGGAGGAGTGCCTAAACGGTCTTTGTAGAGGATGGCGGGGGCGAGGAGGGGGCGGAGGATGCGGAGCGGTCGTTGTGGCGCACGAGGAGCTGGCGGACAATGCGGATCCGTGCCAACTCGTAGGCCACAATGATGCGATGCAGGTCACGAAAGAATCGACAGTCGAGTTGTTGCGCAAGTCTGTTCAGCTCGGAGGTCGCTTTCTGCCTGAAACCGGGCTAACCCAGACAAAGGACCAAAAGTGCAAATAAAGTGAACTAATAAGAAGCGCAGTATTATTTTCATCAAGGTCGAAAGCAGCTTAAGGGGAGGGGGAGTTGTGAGACACGTTTTGTTGCGTGCTGGATTTACGGTACCGCAAGTAATAAAACTCTCCATTGGTAGCAAATGAAAAATTGTTAAGGACGGTTTGCGTGTGATTTGTAGTATGTTAAGGGAAATTGCGGAGCATTTGCCAATGACAACATCAGAAAAAAAGGCATCAAAATTGGCGGCGGAAAAGGTGGCTGTTCAGGTGTTCACTCGTCTCTCGAGCGCTAGAAATGATTCAGTTTCTTTATCTACATTAAGAAAACCCCAGCTTACTTGATTATAACTGTCAGTAAAAGCTATTGCGCCTCCCTACCTCTACTAGAGCGTCAACGGATCAAGCATGCGCAGTAACCTCAGCTACGACAAGCCAAAATTTCAAATAGCCTCATTGAGCCTTACCTAACTTTATCTTAGTTCAAAGAGATCGGATCAATTTTTAACACTGCTATTATTTCAAACTTCTGGCAGCCCAAACATTTCAAGAAATTTTCAAGAAATATCTGCTGAAAATTGAAGATGCATCAAATAAATTGCCCACAACGCTTTGTTTTTCACTCTTTGTTAAATCCGTAGGCAAAATCTGTTAGGCAGCCGCCAATCCGCATTCCAGTCGTCATTTTCAACGATGTCCAACGTGTGCTCCACTTGATGCAGGGATGGTGAATTGCAAGTGGATAAGTGTATAGTGATAGTACATTTACACAGCATTTAACGCACTCTGTCTTCCCTCACCCATCTGGTCGCGGGGTCAAGAATACCATAGGCAGGATCAGGCGTGGGTGACTCGTGCGGCATGAGCTTGCATCTGGGCGTGTCATCACCGCCTCCCTAAATGTGTTTCTTTTTATGGCTGCGAATCCCCAATAACGCCTGTAGGGCTCTGATTCAGTCAGCGTATTAATCGAGCGCACCTAACGCGTGGCCCCATTTCGGGGCAGCCCCACCAGTATGACACTCACCATGGAACATGCTTTTGCTTTTAAAAAGAAACATAGAAAAGTCCGCAGTTCAGTGAATTAAGCGTTTTCAGCTATTGATAGGAGACGGTTGTAGGAAACCTTTATTCTGAAGGCATTGTTCTAAGTTTCAGAGAGATAAGGATCACCGCTTAGATTAGGGTTATGGCTAGGTTTGCCAGGGTAATAGTTACTTTGCCTAGCATATTGTGCAAGGGCATAGGCATTACGACGGAGTGAGTTCCTATTCCCGTGCCAGTCTAAACTTTATCCCTAGAATTTCGTTGACTTAGTATCGTATGGAATAGAAATGATGTTCATCTCACTTTCGTGACCTGCAAGAATACGCCAACCACAGGTAACATTTTGTGTTGTAGAAAACGAAAATTATGGACTCACCATCGCCATATTTGAATTTATTAAATTTCTTTAAACTACAGTAATTTTAATCATGAATCATCGCCATTTTTTACCAGCAGAGGCTGCAAACTCAGTTAAGAGCAAAGAATATGATGTGACTTACTATAAACTTTGCCTCCTCTGCAACATCCATCGTATCTGCGTAGGCTTCGATCAATTTTGAAATTCCTGAATGACGAGGTAAATAAGATATTCTTATAAGATGACATAAGTAGGAAGCAAGTGCGCATGCGGGAAATTATAGGAAGAATGCCAAACAATGCAAATTCTTATTTCTTGCTGCTATGAAAGATAGTGCTGTCACAGAATATCTATTTTTTCTTTTTTCGTGCAACTGTTGGCCTTTCCATTTGCTCAGCACGACTTAAAATGATTGCAGAAAGAGAGCAACTAACAACGAAGAGATCTGAGAACGGGTTTGCCGTTTCTGGCTTATTTGCCATCGTCAGCCAACCCTATCAAACCCTAGGCTTAAAGAGAGCTGCGCCTTGACACTATACTCCTTTATGTACTAGTTTAACGCTCTAACCGTTGTGACTACCTCCATGGCTCTATACCGAGCCCCAAAGCACAACGGGAGAAGTAGGTCCTGTTACGCGATGGGGGAGCGCCCTGCACTATATGTAAAATATCTCGCGAAGAAGGAGACACGATCACTGGAACAAGAGCTTATTTAGCCTGACATCTCGGATTTTCACTCGAATCCATCATCAGAGACAGAGTCAGATAAGGGTTTTGGATTGTCCAGGTTTTGCAGCAGGTTTTGAGAATCCATCACGCCAGGCTAATAAAGCTCCTGTTCCAGTGATCGTGTCTCCTTCTTCGCAACTACTTCCTGGAACTCGCCTATTCGCTGCAATTTATAAAATAACTATTAAATTAAATAAATAGCTGTTATTGTTTAAACAATCATATGCATCTCCGGAAATGAGTCACGTGAGGCTTGCTAGACAGGTACCCCCTGGGACTTTTCTTCATGGGGCGCTGAGTTCAGCCTACGTGTAAATAATGGGCAAAGAACAAATTGAAATGGACTGAATGATCATAGTCAAGGAGCCTTACACAAATAACACCTTGCATATTCATGTTCTTAAATGGGGCACTTTATCAGATAGTTAGTCATTCGCAGTGACTGCCTAAGTAAATTTTTAAGCAGAATAATAACCTTTTCAAAGTTTGATACAGACTCTTGCAGTTTGCGGAGGTCGAAGAACCAACCTTGACGTTCGTTCTCAAGGTTCTTGAGGTTTGCCGGGAACCACAGATCGGGATGGTGCCGCTGAGCATGCGGAATTAGAAGACTGGAAACACAAAAGAGTAATGATAATCTAGCTTTACACAGTACATATCGACGCTAACTCTTGCGAGTCCTATTGTATGAAAAATATCACTCTGATTTTGTTCAAGTAAGGTGAGCATTCCAAAAGCATCTGCGCTAGAACGCATGGACATATAATAGGGCCGGTTACAAATTTACGTTGAATATTCTGCAATGAACTAAGCCTTTAATTTGCTGGGTCAGACAACAAGTACATGTCAAAGAGCGTTAAATTTTTCGGGAACAAATGGCATTTTCACGCGCAGCATCCAATGCTGCTACAAAGGCCAACACATGAGATCAGCGATATAAAGAGTGTGAAAACTCGTCGAAAATAATATGGGGATTCTCTAAAAATTGATGCATACGCGTCAAGTGTTGTGTAGTTTGAAGCAGGAATCATGATCTACAGAGTTCCGGGCCACGGTGAGTGCTCAGTCTAAGTCAAATCCCAAGTGCTCCATCCACACATTGTTTGACTGTGGATTTCAGTGGGTTCACTAAAAACGTTACAGGCGCACCGTTGAATGCCAGGAAAGAGTGAAAAATGGGACGTTATCACTAAAGCAAGCGTTTTATTCACTTGAGGCTTCGAAGATTCTCTCTAGCGCACTGCCCGAGTAGGAAGATAGAAAGCAATAAAGCACAGTTCAGAATGCTGCCCGGTCATGTGAAGCGGCGATTTCGTACGCCGTCTATTACTGAAAAAGTTGGTGAAGAAGCAAAGGTAGATGTTAAAAAAAGGAAGAACAGTTCAAAATATGATCGGAGAAGTAAAGCCAGTCCTTAGGCAGTCGGTTGCGATGAAGGAGACTTATAAATCACCCAATACGGTATCGGCACTCCTAATGACTCACAGATCGTGTGACGCACTGAGTGAACGCAAGTTATAAAGGGTGGGCTAGAAGTGATCTAACAGTTTTTTTTACTATTTATCCATGTTTCTACCTAGTTCATTAGTTAATTCGATTTATTTTTATACACATACTAGAATCGATGGTAAAAATGTTAAACCAAGGACAAAGAAAATATATAGCAACACATTTTAGAAAGTGTACAAATACCGGACAGGTATGCAAATATTGGCAACAAGCCTTTAACACTCCTCCAAACTCAAGCCAGACAATTTAAGAATTCAAACTAAGTTTAAAATTTTAGGTTTGGCAATGAAGTAATAGAAATCTTGTCATCCTAAGACGTCCATACCTGAATATGAGACGCGAGTTACCTTGAAAGCTGTAAGCAGCCCCAAAAAATCCACAAGACATGTTTCCACGGATCAAGGACGACATTGCAACGCCTAAAACATAAGCTGAAGCTAAAACCATACCGCCCGGGACTGTTGCTTGGTTTTCTGGAGTACAATTCAGATCCCAGATTTAAATTAAGAGAAATGATAGGCATTATTAAAACAGGCAAAGAGATGGCATGCCGTCGGGGACAGCAACAGATAACCCTTGGAAAGTGTCTTACGGAAATGGTAGTATTAGAGGTATACGCGAGGGTGCTTAGGGCGCAGTGCCGCTCCCCCACCACCACCCCTAACCCCAACCGAAATCCTTACTTAAGACGTAGTGCGACCGTCGTAGTTCCTCTCTGTCCACGGTGATTTGCACGCAAATTAGTTTTTAAGCCATGGTTGACTTGCGTTGCAGCTACCACACTCTCTCCCACTCACCCACCTGAGCCCGATGTCATGACAAAGTCAAGAAGACCGGAGATGTGAGAGGGCACACCCGGAGCCGTCCCTAAGCGTGCCACCACACCTGGCTCGGATCCAACGGAGTGGGAGTGCCGTAAAGGCCACATCAAGAAGGAGCCATTGCAGTCTGACTCTCAATCCGCCAGACAGCCACTCTACACAAAACACACACTGGGCTAACCAGTCGGTCAGAGTTATCCTGTCAGTTGGCAGCCTTCAAAGCCACGTTTTTTAGTGCACCCTAATAGGTTCAAGTGCGTCAGGTTGTTTATAGTGAGCAAAATGCGTTGAGCCGTCTATCTCACTCTCTCCCAACCTCCACGATCAGACCACCGTCCGAACCGGTCAGTTGTGTGATGCTGGAGTGGGCGCAGCTGCTGATACCTGGTCTACGCATACTAAGTACACGAACTGGCCTCCAAACACAAGCACCAGGAGTTCACACAACAGGGGATTGAAAGGCTCCCATCTCACATTTGTGAAAGTGCCAGAGGTCAAGTCAAGAAGGAGCCATCGCAGCCTGACTCTCAGACCCACAGTTAGCCACTCCACACAACACACATTGAACTGACTGCGAGGTATGAGTATAATTTTCAGTTGGTGACCTTCCAAGCCATGGCGCTTAGCACACCATGATATTTTCAAGCTCAGATTTGACAAGCAGCAGAGGAGCCGCATGGAGAAGGAGTCAAAGATCATACTTTCCTCTCAATCAGGTATGACGGATAAAATCACGTTTTACGTGGTGTCGCGTGTGACGCAGGCACTCATGACGAGAGATGTAGTAATATGGTATAACCGGCGATGCTCAACCGCAGGTTTCATGAAGACGCATGTGACCTAGTAGGCCCATGCAGTGTGTGAATGTGCGTGGACAGTGCGGACAGTGCGGTGGGTGCATGTTGGTACTCCTGGTTCTGGTTCACCGGTCACTGTGCGATTGATTTGCAAGTGACCGACCAGGCCGATGCGTGAGGCGAATGTGCGGTGAAAATGAAGACAAGATAGTTCGCGAGGTGCTGAGTCTGGGGGATCTGTTGCTGGTACTAGTAATCAAGCTCATGGGAGGAATATGGGCAGTAGTGATGGGTGCGCAAGATGTGTTGGCATCGTGGTGGATTCCGCTTTCGTGGATGCGCATGTGACCGAGTAGGCGCATGCGATGAGTAAATGCGCGGGGCAGTGAGGGCATTGGAGTCGGCGGTCTCTGCTGTGAAGTTGTGCTCCAGGCACTGGGTCGCCAGTCACTGTGGGATGGATTCGAAAGTGACCGACTACGTCAATGTGTGAGGTGAATGTGCGATCGCAATGCGGTCAGCTTAGTGCCGATTTCCCATCGATGTTACTGGGGGGGGGGGCAGTGGTGATGGGCTTAGCAGGTGGCAGGAGTGGGACAAGAAGTGGTCGCCGCCGTGATTGGCGCAAGGGGTGGAGGAGGGTGGAGGGTGTCAGTGATTGGGCCGGTGGGGCATCGACTTGTGATTGGGGTGGACGTCATGGTGATGTTTGGGGCAGGGGTGGCAGAAGAGATGTTTATTGATGCAGAATTTGACGTTCCGTGATTGCTGTTGCATTGCGTCCGAAGATGTCCGACCAGACCAATGCACGCACGCAATATGCGTTGGCAGCGTGGGCACGTTGGCGGGGTTTGGGCTTTGGCGGTGTTGATCCGTAGTGCTTGTGACTTGCGAAACGCCTTTCGGCCTAAGCAGCAGCGATCCGGTTGACTTCGTCAACCTAATCGTTAATAGGATCCCACACCTAACCATAAGTGGATGAAGATCTTAACCGAATAATGCCGGCATAAACGAATTCAGTAGCGATTCTTGCATACTAAACCCATCACGACTACATTCTATCTCCTTACCTTAAAACATACTTAATAACTTAATTCTTCTTTTGATCTGCGCTATATAGAACCTCCTTATCGCGCGTGCGCGCAGGAAAGGAACGTTTTACTGGCGTACATAATAAATCAGATTCCCTTCCGAGTGCCAGGTGCTGACCGAAGGATCGTCAGTTGTTTGCATAGGCTCGAAAATACGCTCACAAGCAGAATGGATGCGATGTTATTGGCCATAGAGTACTCATGTGCAATACCACTGATCGACTGACGCTTGGCACGGGCCCAAAACAGCTTTGCCTTGAGCTTGTCATCTCCATTCCAGCCGTTTTATCACTCCGCACTCTAACTCAGGAACTGCCTGGTTCGGTTCATGAAGTCCCCGTCGGCTGACTAAGCTGCCACAGTGAGCTCAAAACTAAAAATTTTCGAGAAAATTAAACGAGCACATCTCCAGCATGGTATGTTTTTTGGATCATGTCCCTATTTTCTTCCGCTCCTCAGAATGCAGCAGCGAAGCCCCTCAAATAAATGTTGGAAAAAGAATATTAAATGAATACCACTACCGATTCGCACATATTGACCACTTCCTTAGTTACCATTTCAAAACATACTGCATGTTTAACACAGCTAAATGACTAACAGGCAAAAGATCGATTGATGGATTAAGAGACGTCCCTTTTCAGACCCGGGACTATCTCGCAACCTTTTGAGCCACAGATATTCTAACAAATTCTTGCTGAAATGCTAAGTTCTGTACGTAGGCCCTACATTTGTGTCATCGAAATGCACTGGTCGTAGAAAACAAAATTCCCCCTCAACGCCGCTTTCATTGACAAAAATTCTATGAGAAAGGAGGAAGGAAACAAGCATTTGGCCTTCTTTGATGCCCTGCTGCAAAGATCCTGGTGACCCGAAAGCAGTAAACTAAAGCTTAAAGGGTTCAATAAGTCCACAATTCCAACAGCAGCCGGCAACTCAGCCACAAACGCAGATACGCAAGGGCACTCAAGGATCGCGGTATGGGATATACGCACCCCGTTGTGCCTTCCATCTCACTCTGGAGCCCTACCAGCAGCCGCACCGCGGCTATTGAGATAGGTGCATTTAAATCAGTGGGGGTCGGATACGGCTAACGCCTAATAAGCCAAAAAAGGTCATTCCAGCCTCCCTGCCTTTGTTGGTTATGTCATTCTGCAAATATCCCATAACTCGCTGCCCAGTTATTGAAAAACATGAATGAAAACACCAAGCAGAACGGTTTCACATGTTTTGTGTGTGATCCCGTACGTGAAGAAGGACTCGGAAGCCATCGGCCATCCTCTCACATCACTTGGAGTTGGGAATGCATACAAGCCGTAGGCGGCCCAACAGATGCCAACTGATGAGGCCACAACACCCACTGTCACAGCAAGAAACGGCAAAAGTTGTTTGCCGGATCTGGAGTAGTTACACCCAAAACAAGAATGTCTGAGAATCTGTCAGATTCTCCTGGAAAGGGGCAGTCATACACGTGCCAGAAACGTGGGGGAATAACACCAACTTTCAAATTACAGTCCATTAAAATCAGTAAATTCGAAAAGTTCGAAGTTATCACGAGAATAGAAGACTGCACGAGTGACGAGCTGCTTGAATTATTATTTTTTAGTTCGCAGTCGAGCAAGGGGGGGTAATGATCTTTATTCAGTTTACTTGCTAAGACTTCGTCTGACAGACTAATAAGGCACACGGAGAGGGCACTGACGAATACTGCTTTTAACGGCCGTATTAATGGAAAGAAGTACTAAACAGTTATCATGTTAATGAACACGTCTGGTGCAATTGAGACTATGAATGACTCTCATGTTGTCGATCAGGTAGCCAACGTAAACTGCGTGAACGAGAAAGCTACAAACGATATTCTCATCGGATAAAATCATTATTTGTGTCGCCGCACCTTATAAATACCACGTGTGCTGGACATTCGCCATCCTTATTTTCTGTCACTCTGGTTATGTATTCTAAGCAGTTCCAAAGCGTCAGACAACAAAATAATTGCTCCAGCGGCTGTCTTCCCCTTCTTATAAATTGAATTGGAGTTTACGTTTTCAGCATCTATGCTTCCCTCCAATCTATCGTGTAGACTTAATATTACTTAGAAATTTAGGAACCTACACTTTTTCTGTAAAGGAAATGATAGCTCTCGGACCTTTTTACAGGGAATACGTAAAGCAATCGGTCCTAGCTTCTAATTGACAGCTGTAATGACCTCAGCTCCAGCCTGCACAACCAGAGACATAAGAACGCCTGGATCTGAACACCTGTCCTCAGACAGCACTGGCCCATTTAGTACCGTTTGTAAGCAAACGATTGTGCTTCAAATTCATCCTCAAAGTCATGCAAGCAAATGAAATAAGGATGTGCCGACTCACATTAAATAAAACACTGCAGAACATGAGTGTTCAGCATCCTCACTACTGACTGGCGTAAGAACTCGATACAATTCCCTTGAGACAAATTAAACAATCAGTGCGTGACAGTTCCGTTTATAAGAAGAATATTATCAACAAAGACCAGGAAGATGGGAATGGCCATTTCGGGCTTATTTGCCGTCCCACCCCAAATGCTGCGGCAAAGGAGGCTTGAACCCGCGACCTTTTGATTAGGATTCAAACGCTCTAATCATTGAGCCAGTGGCTCGTTGTCTTGCCAGTTTAGATAGGTAATAGGCACATTGGTGGATAGGCGCTCATCGATCGGTTGCGGGACACATTCGTCCCGTTCTGCCTTACAGCTCACTCTCGAGCTCCGACAGCAGCCGTTATATTTCTGTCTCCCTGGTCGTTGTCGGGTAGGTTTTCTACCTATCATACTTGCCGCCGTGCGGTTACTGGTGGGGCTCGGGAGTGAACCCCAAAAAAGAACGGGACGAGTGCGTTTCGTCATCGTTTTGTGAGCGCCTACCAACCAGTTCAGTTTATTCCAATTGACTCAAGCTTACTTCGGAATAAAGGTCACCTATGCAGGTTGGCTCTTTATATTTCACTACAACTCAAACTGACGCTAAAAATAGAATAAAACTCATTATTTTGAACGTGAACAGCCTCTTAAGGGTTATCCCGTTAGAAGGACCGTGAGCTAGGAGGCCTTAAAGGCCAATCCTCCCATATCGGCGGCCTTAACGGTCAGGATCGGTAAACGTAGCTCGCCATTCTGAAGAATTACGTCAGACCAATCTGGTTTTCATTCAGATGTCACGGAACTTCGGGTGGTTTCTCTAGCTGTTAGAAGTAATCTAGGAGGCCCTGGAGCCCCTAGTCAACCATCTTCAAGGCAGAAATATAAGCAAAAATAAAATTAGTGATTCCGAAACCGGAATGCATATTAAAATGAGCAGTGTTGATTTAAAATATGAAATAAGCAATCTAACATCGAAAAAAACTGATGAAGATGCGGAAGAAGTTGAAGAAGGAACATACGAGACACATAAAGTAAACGTGGCAGACATTGGAGCAGGGGGAGCTGAAAATTGATGCCAATATGTGGCACAGGGTTACATTATGCACCATACTCGTCAAAACAGGTACGATCTACAAGCCAAGGCATGTAT
Source organism: Schistocephalus solidus (assembly GCA_017591395.1). Lineage (NCBI taxonomy): Eukaryota > Metazoa > Platyhelminthes > Cestoda > Diphyllobothriidea > Diphyllobothriidae > Schistocephalus > Schistocephalus solidus. The sequence goes on from WEDG01005177.1 coordinate 34,936, forward strand.
GGTTTGCGATAACGTGCGCCGCATGATACAGTTCCAAGGGGTTTGGCTCATCATTAGGCCTGCCCAGCGTTCCCTGCGTGATTTCTCGTAGACAATCCAGTTTTGAAACTGCGGCTTTTTAACTTGCCCCCCTCGCAGCTGCGTCATGCTGCAGAGGATCGGCAACCCCGTGTTTATCTAGTCCCTGTGCTGGCGAGTATGGTATACCATGTAATCCGTGCATTTACTACTGGCTACCTCTTGTCAGTTTAGTGAATAGCATGCGGTTACCCGTTATGGCTGATAGAAGGCGGCACAAATATGCCGATTAACTTTCTTCGCATATTTACCTCCAAATAAACTGTAATTTACTCCACGTTAGCGAGTAAGGGCTGACGAAATTTCAAAAAAAATCATGTAAAATTGGACAGACAGAAAATCAGAGGACTGCACGTACTGACGATAGTAAACGCAGCCCTGGCACATTTCAACCCGCTCCCAGCCCAAAGGGACTCGTGGTGCCACAACGGGATGTTGCCAAGTGGTGTTGCGCGTCCGGTCGCAGATGTAGAAACGCCGACCAGAGGTGGAGACACCCATGGACCAGCCGGGTGGCAGGGGCAGTACGATACTGCAATCGAGCTCCAGCAGGCCCTGAAAGGCATGGCAAAGGGAATGGGGGGGCGGGATTATGTTCGAAGTCCTCACTATCATTTAAAGGAATGAGAGGGAGAGAAAACAAAATGTTGCTAGGGGCAGAAAAATGAAATCTTGAAAGGAAAAGATAAATAATAAGTTTACATCGAAGAATAAGAAGAAGACGACGATGACGAGTAAATAAATGGAAATAAAACAGATTCATATGAACGTGGGAACACGGTTAGGAAAGAAGAGAAAAACTGAAAGAAGTTGGGGTTTTGGAGTGGGAATAACTTGAGGGCAGGCAGCCAATTAGGCGCAGGTTAATCAGTAAAACATCCATAACAAGACGTATTACTGTGGAGGATTATACCAGAACTCTCTGTACAGATGTGTTGGATGCTTAACCTCTCGCCGTACCATGGGGATCAGGATTACCCCCTCCTAACCTCCATGTTCCCGCTAGGTATAAGTTGCTGACTGAAGACATTTCACACGCTCTTCTCGGGCACACAATGTACGGTGGAGGAGTAACAAAACAACCAACTAACCTGCCTTGATGTCCGCTGCAAAAAGTATGGTGAAAAGACAACTTAATTGTTTAGGAAAGCGAATAATTCGACGCAGGCACTGAGATTTAATTGAAATCCCCTCATCAGCAACAAACAAAGTTGCGTAAGCAGACAATCCCGGCATCTTGCAATGCATTACGGTGCAACGGAAGGCACGATTTCTGAATTATCATATCTTCCAAGGGCACGTAGAGAGAATAGTTACACGCGCAAGTTCGTCCTGCTGTGCATGTGTAAACGAGACGAGGGACCCAATCCCACCGTTCGCATTTGGGACTGAAACATACCTGGGACAAGTCGCAGGCACTAGAGTACAAAGCTGAGTGAGTCAATACCACCTGAGGAAGCATCCAGAGTTGTTAACCGTGGTCAGTGTCAGTGTAGACAATGCAATTTGCTGGAGAAACAAGGAGGTTATCGGAACGAATATAGTTGAAAATGACGCAGCAGCAGCAGTACGGAGGAATGACGCTAGCTAACGCATCACGACTCGTCCGATGGGACCGGCCCCAATCTTCATTTTTTAGGAGGCAGAAATTCTCGCAAGATGTTCCAACCGTGTGAGCCGTGAACTGCTCGAGTCATGGTTCCCCAGCCCCCAGTCAATTAACAAACTGAATGACATTCCGCCTCAGTATTCTGAGCTGAAACATTGCTTGATCAAAGTTATTAATCTCGTAGGGAAACCTTGGGCTACCAACACGTCTACTGACAGTGAGCTATATTTCCGAGTAATTATCATCTCAAGATACAAAACCGGTTAGTAAATCACGACAATTAACGACTCCCACCAGGTCTAAAATGCCATAGTCACATCAATTATCACCCCGATAGTTGAGTTGAGTGATCGCTATGATTTTAAAAATATAGGGGCATAGACACAGCGTCATACAAATTATGCACTGCTTATGCCTCCATTGACCTTCTTGCGACTGTTACTGAGATGATTTCAAGTGAGAATCCAAAACGTCAGCTCAATAAGCTGCTTGTTCCAGCGATAACATCTTCTTCTGATCTAATTCCTGGAACTTTTTCGTCTTCGCTTACATTGCATGTTGTTGGTAATAATAACGTTTGCTGAAGGTAAAGACATTTGACTTCCAGATTGGGGACATAAAATTCAAAGGGTATCAATTACGAAACACCTGGTTGACACTGGCCATGTACTCGACCAAACAGCCATGTTTAATATCTTAATGCGGGCGAAGACCGGGCATCTCACACACTTTTCAAAAGCCGAGGTAATACGGTAGACAAATTCAGAACTATGTTGGCTGCTGGATTACGTGATCCACCTCGTGTTGAAATAGTAACTGTCGATGACAGAAATAGCCTCAGTCTCTCTTTCACGTTCCCTCATTCCCCCACATGACTGACTAATGTCTGATACTGTGCAGTCGTAATCATGCTCAACGAGGTTTATATTTAACCTGAAATCACTCACCTTTAGAACTTTCCTATCCTCACATCATGCCCAGCCGCATACCTGGTCGACATTTCCTGATTTTAGTTACGTATCCTGTTTGATCCCCCAAGGTCGTTTTATTTTTTTTCAAGGTCAAACATATTTATATCCCATGGCAGGGACAACGTAAATAATAGGCCAGGAAATTTTTTGATCTCATTAACCTTTGCATATTTTGTCATATTTTCGTTGTTTCAATTAACAGTTAAATAGAAAACATTAGAACGATTTTTAAAAACAATAGCGGGCCTCACGTGCACATAAAACTCCTACAACGCGCGGTCAATGAAAACGCTAACGGTGCAATTTGGACGACAGTAATAAAAAAGGCAACCTTTCGTTACCTCCCAAAGGAAACTGTATGAGAACGCTCTTCAGACGCATTCAGACTATTAACAAGGCAGAGGAAAAATGCACGCGAGGCCTGATATCTCTGCCATCAGTTTATGCGAAATGGATATCAGAGGGCATTTATAAACAGATATCGATGCATTCGGCCCTTCAGGATCACAAGATATAACATGGTCAGTCAGACACAAGGGAGGTCTCAGCAGCTACTGAAAACATGGCTGCACACAAGCCAAAAGCTACCGTAATGCACAGCAAGACCATTAAAATCAAATACCGAGCAAATCCTAAAAAAACAGTCTTGAGTTTTGTATTATTTCCCATGCCTAAACTGTACTTGCAAGTACACAGACTAAACTGATAATCTTATTAACGTGCAGTGGTCTTAAGCCCGTGAATAGGAGGTCAAGAAAACCTTTTGAGATAATTTATGTCTGGATCATTTGTCATCTATTCATTGCCCAAATGGGGAAGCAAAGAGAACGTAAAGACGAAGGGACGCTTGGGAGTAAAAGCGGGCCTCAAGTGAAGACAAAAAGCCTACTACAAGTAGAACCTTAATACGGGTGTAGAAATCTAAGTAGTCCGGTAGAATTAGTGCCGGATCCTGAGGCAGTTCGAGGTCCTCAAAGAGCCACTCTCGAAAATCACCGGTCCACCGACTGTCTTCCAGCGATCTAGCGACATCTGGCAGCGTGATAGGCGATTCTGATGACCTGGGTGAACTGGGAGCGCTCCATGTTGGTCCATTCACTCGACGTCGAGGTGATCCTGGCAAAGCCGATTCCTCGGGAGGTATGAGGGTACCATTAACAGCAACCTGCGGCTTAGGTCGCACGGAAACGGAGGCAGCAGAAAGTTTTATTTTGGCTGGAATTCTAGACACTTCGTACTTGTGTGGCACTGGGCCTGCTGAATGAAAGTAGAGAACAAAAGCATAAACGCCGTGAAATTGTTATTTGGTCAAAAGAATACTTACTGATTGTTTGTCTCTTGCAGCCAAATGGCATATGCACGAGTCAGTTATCTACGCCCAAATAAATAAATGTTGAAAACACGATCTTTAAAATGGGTGACGCTGCACGAATGGTGGGGGACAGAGACTTTGCGGCATTTCAGTCACTGTCCCGATATAATCTCTGATATAATATTTTCGAAATTGCGTCGGGTACAGAATTAGAGAGGAAATAAAATGAGACTGATTGTGTGTGGCCTTTTCTTATTTCATAAATTCGGGCTATGGCAAGATTTAAAAGTTGTGTTCGTGGAGATCTACAAATAAAGACCTACGTGTTTCATCCAGACTACGAGTTAGGTTACAGTAGTTGACTTTTATGAGATGGTTGGATCAGACCCTTCGTTGCAAAACCCGGGTAAAAGAATTCTTTATCATGCTGATTGTGAAGTAGAACTTGTGTGATACCCGTATGAGTGGTGAGCGACTGGCTGTTTCGCAGAGCAATTCCGGTTTGTCAAATGGATAAACCTCGAAACATTTTAAAGCATCGACTACATTTCTTCGTAAATTTAATTTATTTAAATGAAACCACCGAATATGTGTTGATTCCTGGCTCCGCAGTGCGAAGAAGCCAAACCACTACACTTATATAAACTGTTTCGTTGACAAACGTTCTCCGATCGCAAACAGAGCCTTCTTGTCCCGTTCCGCCTTGAGGCTCATTCTCGAGCCCCGCCTGCAGCCCCACGATGGCTAATGATATAGGTAGAATAACATGACTGAAAAAGACAATGGAAACTGGAATGGCCAGTTCTCTTTTATTAGCCGTCACCAGCAACTTATACCCAGCTACAGGTGATGCTCCTCCGAGGCTTGAACCCGCGAGCCAATGATCAGAAGTCCAACGCTCTAACCATTGAGCCACGGGACTGCTGTATTGCCGGTTAAGATCGCGAATATTGACATTCTTTGACGAACCTCACCATAATCGAAGTTAATGACAAAGAAAGGTGAAATAATAGGCGCATAGGGAAGGCCCATCTCAACTCATCCATGTTTGACATCATTGCGACTGCCTGGCTCGCAATCTTATGAAACTTGGCCGGCGTTCATAATACAGGTGACACGTTAATATACCATGCGATTAACAAATCTATCTCTAGATATTCGACAGACTGATTTCACTTGTTTATTTGTTATTTACTATAATGAGTTTAATTCGTAGGGGAGTTCGGGAGGTTTTAATAATTCTTTTTACCCAGTTGCAAACAACTCGGTGGTCTCGGTGGGATTCGAACCCACGCCAGCAAGGGGAGAGCTTTAGTACAGCCAACGCTCTAGCCAGCTGAGCTACGAGGCACCAACCAAGAGTCGTGCTTTTAGTCATAATTGGGTTAACTTACCCGCCCAGCCTACTGCAAATATGGAATCCACCAATTCTGATAAGGTAGGCTGACTGCCCAAGCAGGATTTCCTTAGCAAGCAATCAAGATGGCTATCAGGCGCAGTGTATTAGAAGGGGGTGTTAGCAAATTTTAATAATTCATTTAAACCCCCTGATTGATGTTCTCTATCTTTTATTAAGGTTTATACTTGTCCTTTTATCTGGAGATAAATAGGGTTTAATTATAAGGATATGACGGAAGCGCATGGTGGTAGTGCATTTTTGATAACTGATACAGTGTTTATAGTTAGACATGCGACAGTGCACCAGAATTGTCACAAAGCCTGGTAAAAGCTCCAAAAATCATCCACCACCAGCTAGGACAACCTTCCTGTGCAGGAAACACAAAATTGTAGATCGGCTGACTACATCATAAAAGAAAATGTTGTAGATTTCACCAAAGAGTTGAGATGGCATAACCTTTTATTTACTGCCATTGGTTCGTATAGTTAGTGTTTTGTTGTGATTTTATTTAACTGAAAAGGTATCTTTGTTTTTGCTGTTCTTGTGGTTTAGAGCTCTCAGACACGGAGACTTATGAATCCCGTGGTACATAAATTTTTACTGAATTGGGATAATTTCATAGATAAAAATCGCATTTTATTGGCAATCAAATGAAAAACGCTCACTATAGCGGCTTGTCTGGCCTAGTCTACCATTATCGAAGGAAGCAGTATCAGCAGCTGCTGTCACTGCCTCTGTCGTTTGAACTGTCTCATCCGTTTGACCCGAAGCATTGGGCTGCATCTGACGCTCCGCAAACATGGCTGCGGCTGCAAAATGATTGGCCGCTGCCCGGAACCAATCAGCGGCAGGGTTGAATGTGGGTCTTTGATGAGGGAGGACGGACACCAAGGGAGGGATAACATGGGGATGAGGGCCATAAGGATTCGGGGGTCCGCGCCAGCCAAAGTAATCAGTGAAGGGGAACCACGACGGAAATAAGGGGATTGTCGGCGGTGGCAGTGGTGCTGGGGGCGGCGGTGGCGGTGGGGTAGGAACAGCGTTCCATGCATACGGCTAGAAATGTACCAAACGACTCCAGTAAAAGGACTGACGGAATATACACCTTATTTACTGATGATAAAATGTCCGTTCAGAATTAGCCAAAAGATGACCATGCGGCCTCATAGAAACAAGCCTGCAGGGTTATCTGCATTGAACCGTTCCCTTTTTTACACGTCATAGTAACATAAATCAGAAAAAAATTAATGTCCGAGATGTTATAAGCTTCGGTGGGTCCAGGGCAAACAGCAAATGAAACTTTGCTTTGCCAGGAATATGCTTGAACAGAAAGTACTCACTTCATCCTGTAATGACAACATATCAGTTTTTTGCGTACGACATTTTTACTGAAAGATATTATTCCAGTGAAAAAAGGACTTGATCTAACGGGTTAGAGTATTTCCGATCAAGCACTTCCTTCTATCCTCATGTATCTACCATATACTGGATTTAAGCGGTAGAATAAATGTTTCCTACTAGCTTGTGATGTCACATTAAGCGATTGCAACTATAAGAATAGGCAAACATTTCCCTTAAAGTGGAAAGCAGTTTCGACGAGGATGTGCCTATGTTAACCCTGCTGATGAACCTACGTAAATTGAAATTCCCAGTGTTACTTTTTAAACTACTCCTCCCCGGTTTCTAGATTATAGAATTCACCGTGACCGGTCTATTAACATCACCGCACTGCCTCATCTCTCCGGCAGGCGACTTGATGTGACATGATTACTCTGTGTATCCTTTATTGCTTCATGGTCCTTTTTCTAACTTATTTAGAAGGAGAAGCTGCATGGCCAATTATATTTCTCATGTTTATATATTTAATGGTTTCGCCGTTTTTATTTGGAGCGATAAATTAGTTCGACAGCGCCTCGCGGTGACCAAAAACTTTGTTGAGCAGGTTTGCAAGACTTTGCACAATGAATGTCTTCTGCATTGGTTATATGAAGGACAGGTGACCGTATTGTGATATGTTATCATATTGGTTGACTTCTGATTAAATATCAAGGAAAGCGGTCAGGTGCCCTTCTGTCCTAACAGAAGTTTAATACGAACCTTGCTATCCAATCTTTGCTGAATGTTGATTGGTTGCCAGTGAGCTGTGGATGCACATCCGTAAGGGTAAAGTGCATCGTACATTGTTTACCCCCAGCTAATATTTTTAAATTTTTTTTCACTACATCTCAGTGAGCGAAAGTGCAGTCCGTTAGATCGGAAGGTAAGAGTCCCAATCGTGAAGAATGACTAATTCCATCGAGTGTAAAAGTATAATTGAATCAATGCAAATATTTACAAGGAACTGATCGTTTTTGGTATCCAAATCCTCTGACGATGAGCTGGGGAATAGGGTTTGAAAATCTGCATAGTGAAAATTTTACCATTTCCAAATAGCTTTAGCAATCTCTATTATAATTCCTTGCGTTATATTTTTCCAACACACACCTGCCTGATCAAGGGGAATCTCTATATTGGTACGTGAAGATATAAACATTTTCTTTAAATGATCTACGCAGTCTGTAATTTGGCATGCTGAAGCACAAGTGTAAATGCAGCAAGTACTCCATGATTTACACAAATTAGCGCAACTTTTGAAACCGAAATCAGCCAGTTCGTACAAAAATACGTGTAAGATTTTGTTATTCACCTTCGATTGAACCGATGCTCAGCTCAAAGCCGATATGTCGTCGTACATGAAGTAACCTTTAGCTTTTTCTATAGTTTTTTTCTGTTCAGTCGATGCCTTCCGAGTTTCAGCGGAGTTTGAGTTTTGTCATCTAATCGTTACAAAATGGAAGAAATCAAACTGGATTACAAAAAAAAGTCGGCTCTTACAAGGAATTGAGGTGTTGACCAGTAGGCCCTAGACCGATAGTCTGACCAAGCTAGGTCATGCGACGGCAGTGGGACACAGGAGACGTTTAAATCGTACGCAGGTGTGGAAGCCAGGACATTGCCATTCTGTGGCCAATCAGAGAAGTAGGAGGAGTTGGGTGAGGACGAGCCGGTGCGTATGCACCGTTCATTGGTCAGAGGCGAGGTGAGATCTTCCTGACGGCGATTGTGTGCCACGAAATCCGTCTCTTCATGGGCACTCGTAGGAGCTGCCTCGGAGCCCGTGCTGCAACCGGTGCCGAATTGTGGTGACTCCAGGATTTCGTGACGTTGTCAGAGTAGTAACCTGGTGAGGTGTCATCTGCAATAGCGGAAAAATGGCCAGTAGGACATGAAAATAGTGTCTTACAAAACATTTCACAGAAAAAGAGGCACAGACTACTAAGCTGTACAAGATCATCGCATTATTCTGCGACGTGGGAAATGAAGCTTTGGAGGAGCATAACACGATTAAGGATAAATTTCGTTTAGGTATATCAGAACATTAATTCGCCATGGCGATGAGGAAAGTTGGGATTTTTTTCTTATATTTTCCATTCAGCAACTGTCGGGTCAAAGGGAATAGAAACGGAGGACGTTTAACAAAAATATTTATATGATCCGTTGCCCTCTTAATGGGTACTTGTTGTCTAAATTCTGCGCCCGGAGGCAGCAGGGTGTAAACAAAGATCGCCAGGCACCTACTGCAGAAGTTCAGCTGTTTTGAGGGAGCAGAGCAAAATATTCCTCCGTCTGCCGCCAAAGATTTACCAAAAGGACTTTGTATGAACAGAATGCTGACGTTCTTATCGTTAGGAGGCGGCAGCGGTGGCCATCACCCCAAGTTCAAGTGGAGGGCGTGCAAACTGCACGCCAATGCAAACACTGGAAATCCTCTTATTTGTGTGGGCTTGCAAACACATGTTAAACGACAGTCGCGCAAAGGCGAAGACCAACTGTGAAAACAAACATACGCCGGTGAAATTCATTACTCCGGGATGCTGTTAAAAAAAACCATAATACCGCTCCAGCTGCACAGCACGCAAACTGTGCCTGGTGGTTGCTGAGTAGTTGCCAGGGTCTCCGTTCCAATCGGGTTTGAGACGCCTATCATGGGTGCTCATGCGCAAACTATGCTCACCTGCGTATAACTTCAAGCCTGACCGGAGGTCCTGCCCGTTTTGCGTTCTCCGCAATTATCCCAACGAATGCGTTGGTGTGTGGCATAGGTGCGCTCAGGCCGGGGTTCTGCCTCAGAATGCGCTTACTTGCAACCGCGACCAGTCTGACTTCTTGCCTGCGATTCTGTTGATTGAGTCGCACTCGTAAGGCCTGGTAAGCCACCGGGAGAATCGTAAAGCGGTTGTTGAAAGTTAGTGCAGTGTGTTAGGCTTCGAGCGTTTTTCTGGCTGTTTGGTCTATACCTCAGCCTAGGATTTCGGCGTTCTGGAAAGAAAAGGTGTGTCCATAAGTCGCACAGTGTTCCGCCAACAGCGAGTGCTGATCCATCATTCTTACGGCCCTTATGTGCTCACCCATGCCGGTCTGTAGTCGCTTACCAGTGTCTTTGATACATTTCGCTTCACAGGAACCGCGTTGAACACGATAGATGACGTTCGCCGTTTCGCTGTGTGGCAGGGAAGCTTTGGGGCTCATAACCAGGCAGCTTATTGTCGCCTCAGGTCTGTGGGCGATGCCGATTCCCAGTGGTTGTAAGAGACGAGTGCCAGCTTCAGATACGTCCTCGATATACGGCATTACCCACCATACTTTCGGTTGTTTGATCGTTGGTCTTTTACCTTACGTCGAGTGTCTGCTGCGTTCTATGAAGCTGCGAGGATAACCGTAGGAGGTGAAAACTCGTCGAGAATAGTGGACTTCGGCTGCAATGACAGTCCGCCATTTTAGTAAAGCGTCCGGACGCAGCTGTGTTTGTAGCAAAATGGTTGGTTACTTTGGTAACTGAGGACCTGATGTGCGTTGGTGGCCTTTCTTTATACCATCTTCTTTAGGCTCCCGTTAGTCTAACGATGCACCAGGACGTCTAGGAACGCTATTTGACTGTTGACTTCAGCCTCCATTGTGAACTGAATGTCCGGATAGCCGGAGTTCAGGATCATGTGAAATTTTGAGACCATTTCGCGCTTGAGAACGATGAACGTATCGTCCACACACCGTGCCCAAATTATTGGTCTGTGTTTCGTAACCACACGTGTTTCTATCATTTTTAAGAACCACCTGAGCCGATATAGGTAAGCAAGCTCTTTTTTAAGGATGTCATCGCTGTTGCAGTAACGGTATGCCCGGTGGAACAGTGTTCGGACGCAGCTTTTTTGCCATTTCTGGACGTTAGAATCCAAAAGCTACATGAAGGTAGTCTCGCAAAAATTGTCCACAGGAAAGGATCTAATGCTGAGATTATCCTCAACTATGGAAGCAACCACCCAGCAGCTCACAAAAGAAGCTGCGTCCGACCTCTTGCCGGTTAAGAGCAGGAATATTGACTTCATTCGTCAATGAACGCTTATCGATCGTTAACGGCACTCACTCGTCACGCACACTATATAGTAAAAGAATAACACGAGGCACTGCGACAGTATACCTTGGCAACAGCGGAGGAAGCTGCCTGTTAAAACCTACCGACGGACAGGTGAGAAGATCAGCTGCAGAGCGCAGGTCATGCTTCAGTGGATTAGCAGTTGTCCATGCGTACAGGAGACCCTGTAACAATTCAAGTCGTGGGCGTTGTTAGTGCGCCACCGCCATTAAACTGGTTCCGTTAGCAACAGCTGACGGGAGACAGCAGGATGAGGGGCTTACTGTAGATCGAGCCATGCGGTGAAGGCTCATTTTATGGGTTCGCAGAAGCCAGTGGGGGGTGGATGGCTGAAAGCTGTGTTTCAAAAACTCAGGCCGAAAATGTGACTCCACTACGTAGATGATACCTTCGTGGTTATAAATAACTGCGAAGTGGAACGGCTGCATCAAAGTCTCAATGGTGTGTTCCCCGCCATACAATTCACTTACGAAGGAGCACCAGGCGATATCCTCCCGTTTCTCGACATCACTGTGCAAAGATTGAGTGATGACAATCTTGCAACCAGCGTCCACAGAAAAGACTCCAATGTCGAAATAATCCGCAACTGTGCGAGCAACCATCCTGCTGCCCACAAACGAAACTGGGTACCAGCTCTTTTTCAACGCGTTTTCTGGTACTGCAAAAGCGAGTGTCTACTTCAAAAAGAACTTCCCTATTTATTCCAAATATTCCAATCTAAAGGATACTAGATGAGCTTCGTGAAAAACTGTCTCAAAAATCACAGGCAACCACATAGAGAAGCAGTACCAAGGAAATTCAATTCATTGCCATACGGGAAACGATCGGAAACGATCGCCCGACAATTAGAACGATTTGGCAACTTTATCACTCACAAGCCAGTGTCCTCCCTGCAGGCAGCCCTATTACGGTGTAAATATCTCGTACACAAATAGCAGCAAACCAATGTTATTTACCACATTCCATTTGCGAATTGTTCTTGCGCTTACGTAGGCCATATAGGCCGACGACTCGGGACCCGGAAAAATGAACACAAACCTTCCATCCACCGACACGATCCCTTATCTCTCGTATTTGTGCACGCCGTTGACTGCGACAACCGCTTCAATTGGCAGGGATTTGACGTGGTTGTCATGGCAAGCAACAAACGGGCACGCGGATGCCTCGAGGTTTGGCACTTCGACACAAACAGTATCAACCGCCCCGTCGATCTGGATGCGCATTACGAGGGTCTGCGTGCACGGTCCACTGACTTGCACCCAACTTAAAACAAAAACTGCTTATCCGTGCCCACCCAAGTGTAACCTCACCGATTCTTCATCTCTTGCCACGTAACTTACTATCAAAACCTAAGCACTTCTCCCTTCGCATGCGACAGCTATCGTTACACGATTCACGGCCCCCGAACCCCCCATGGCGTCAGTCTGTCGATATAACCTCTGTGCACCTAAACCCTCCAGTGTGACAACTCAACTCTCACTTATCATTTCGTCTGATGATGGTTTGGTGTAACCCCTTTGAAAATTTACGAGTAAACGTAGATTTTCTGACGAGCCTTCTTTCTTCATTCATCATCTCGGAATGCATTCTACCTCAACTACTCATATATATATATATATCAATATGAGTGAAGATTCGAGGTCCAGATATCTTATCGAGCTCATCATCCCCCGAAGAAGACGAAGAAGAAGGGACGAGTTCATGGACCGGAATGTATTTTGTCTGACGTTTCGGAAACCCCCTCGTTTCCATTATCAGAGTTCTGTGGTTCTGCTGGTCTTGACTCTTTCAGCCTTGACGCCTGCTTGGTATTATATCGCTGCTCGGAGTATGAACTTTGACCTCTCTGTTTGCTGCTGATCAGGTTTAATCTCTCCCCTCGCGTGACATAAGTACATTTTGCTGCCGTCATATTTGTTGGCAAGTCAGCGTGAATGGTGGCCTGTCCCTCGTCAGCCAACGGACTGATCAGTCGTTGACGGCCGCGTGAGTTAATTTCAGCCTCGTGGGCGTGGTGGTGAGTTGTTGTTCCACGCCGGTTACGTGGCCTCCGGCGGGCTCCTCTCTTCTTTTTCTCTAGTGTCCGTTGTCTGCCATGCTTGGTTTTGCTCGACTGTCCCATTGGCCCTGCCCGAACTGACTCGAGCCTTTTGCGTATCACCTGGTAGGTGGGATGTAAGTCTATGGCTCTGTTGAGTGTGCTCGTCGAGGACCAACTTTCGAGCAGTAGTCTGGCCATCTTATCGTTGGCTCGGCCGATTACCCTCGTTTTCTCAAAGGCGAAAATGTGGTTCTTCTGTTTTATGTGGCCATATACCATAGACAGCCTGTCCTTGCGGTTGATTGCAAGCTGGTGTTCATGCAATCTTGTGCCAAGGCGTTTGCCCGTTTCACCAAAATACCTTGCATCACAGCTTTGGCATGGTATTCTGTAAATTACCGCTGATTGCTCTGTCATTGGTAGCGGTTCTTTTGGCCTCATTATGCGCTGTCTGATTGTTGCTCCAGGCTTATGAGCTACACCGATCCCGAAAGGTTTCAGGATTCTTGCTGTCGCCTCTGATACGTTCTTCACATAAGGGATTGCGAGTCAGAACTTCGGGTCTTCTCCTTTCGATCGCTCATGGCTGGGCTTCCTAAGACACTTGCGTATAATGGGCTTCGGATAACCATTGGCTTCAAATAGGGCATGCAGGTACTTAGTCTCCTCCTTCTTCCCACTGTCGTCACTGCAGTGTGTTTGAACGCGTTGGAAGAGGGTTCTGACACAACTGCGTTTGTGAGCAACGGGGTGGTGGCTTCTGAAGTGGAGGATACGCATGGTGTTAGTTGCCTTCCGGTAAACCGTTGTCCTTATTTTCCCGTCTGCCAGCTTAGTCACTTGTATGTCGAGGAAGGGCAACTGATTGTTGACCTCTTCTTCCATAGTAAACTGGATGTCGGGAAAGATGGAGTTCAAAAGTGTCTTGAAAGACTGCACTTCGCTCCGTTTGATGATGACGAAAGTGTCGTCAACGTATCTGGCCCAGAATTTCGGGGGGGAAAGCTGAAGACTAGTCGCTCGAGCTTCTGCAAGACTGCTTCTGCAATCAGTCCGGATAGAGGTGAGCCGATTGGTGTCCCCTTCTTTTGTTCGTAAACTTGGCCGTTGAAATTGAAGAAAGTTTTAAGACACAATCGCAGGAGCACGATGATGTGCACACGTTTGAGCTGTTGGTCGGTTTCATCGTATTTTTCTCGGAGAAGACCGTCAATAGTGTCGATAGCCAGATCGGGCGGAAGAGAGGTGAACAATGAGATCACGTCAAATGACACCATTACCTCATCTGCCTCCACTTCCAGGAGTTGGATGAGGGACAAAAACTCTTCAGCAGACTTTACTGTCCACTTTGAATCTTTAGTAAGGAAACACAATCGCTGATAGAGCCACTTTATATATATATATATATATATATATATATATATATATATATATATATATATATATATATATATATATATATATATATATATATATATATATAAAGTGGCTCTATCAGCGATTGTGTTTCCTTACTATATATATACTGCGATTAAGTTTTACCTTCGTATTCAAGCAAGTGCCAAAGTATTTGATTGAGTTGCTCGCCTGATTGAGTTTCAGGATTTCCGAAACAGCTTTAAATACGTATAAGTTAAAGGAGTTTCCTTTCTGTTGTCCTAATTATTCACTATAACTACTTTTTCACACACTCTTTTGTGGCCTTTCAATTTATCGACTTTCTGAAAGTAATGTTCTAAATATTCTGTTCCACTGAAGAGGGTCACAGTCATTGCAGTGCAGGATTTCCTGATCCTGTTAATTATTTCCAAATCAGCAGTAACCTCCTAAGTACGAATGCATTTATTTTGTGTGCATTCGGTAGCTTGATCAAAATATAGTAACCATGCCATGGCCACTTCTATTTTCTTTGATATACAGTTCTTGGGATAGATGCAACGCGCTTTTGCTTGAATTTATGGTATGTTCGTTGAGGTCAGAAGAGTTCACTCCGCGCCATTAATGTGCACCAACAGCGTAGAAATTTGAGTGCCGTTTTGGAATATAGAAAATTTTATTACTATTATCGGTATGCAGATTTTTTTTACCAACAACGTATATTTGCGGAATGCGGGTTGAATATAGTAATTCCAGGAAAATTCGCACTTCCGAATCTGCAGTTTCATGAATTCACACATATTTTTTGGAAACAAAAACGTAAACTTCACGGATCCAGCAGATGTAATACGAAGATATTTTCGTGATTGTATAATGAAATGCAGACAGAGGTTATGCGCCTTTTCCTTTTTTACTCTGCCAAATCAGCTTACTGAGACTGGCACTGGTATATCCCTTATACGGTAAAACTAGTGTTCTTCTTAGTGTATCCACTTATACTGTGTTTATTATTATAATAATTATTATTATATTTCAAATTCTTATGCACAACACAAAATAACGACCGTTTATAGAGTCTACCGCTTACGCTACTGTGTCCAAAGCAGCTGATAAATAAAAGCATAAAAATGCCCATAGAAAAATAATAAAAATATGTTAAAAGAAAATGGTTCATTGCTGCATGTACGGTTATTTTATTTCTGTACCGTGATACGGCACAGCTACAATTTTACTTTAAATGCAGCCAGATTCACATCACACGACATATTTAGTTTTAAACATATGAA
Organism: Schistocephalus solidus; assembly: GCA_017591395.1. Taxonomy (NCBI): domain Eukaryota; kingdom Metazoa; phylum Platyhelminthes; class Cestoda; order Diphyllobothriidea; family Diphyllobothriidae; genus Schistocephalus; species Schistocephalus solidus. The sequence continues at coordinate 50,479 of WEDG01005177.1, forward strand.
CATATGTATTTATGGACCTCTGTTACTTGTGGTTTCATTAAATTCAACTAAAGGGAAAAATACGTCAAGGGTTAAAGCGAACAGTCAACATACTAGCAACGGTCAAAAAGGCAGCCCTGGCTTGTTGTCGTCCGAGGCGTTCCTGGTTGACCATGTTTGCCCTCGTCGAGAGTAAGTTAGTATCAGCCGTGGCAGTCACATTACAATGGATTACCCCACCAGCATCATTCACTACCTGGGGATCAATAATGCTCTCCAGCGAGACTGAGCTCGAGTCCGGACCGAATTTGGTATCCAGGTAACGACTGAAGTTTCGAAAGCCAGCAGGTAACACCGGTGGCAGGAGAGTCGAGGCGGCCGACTGGCGAGCGCGCGGTGTCCGAGGCCGCAGATCAAAGTCCTCCGCATCGATTAAAGGCAGCACATCAAAGTCAAGATCAGAGAGCGATTTTGGAGTGTTTGGTGGCGGCATAGGCGGCTTGGGACTGGCGCCTCCAGCACTACCCAGCTGGTAGGCGTTTTCGCAGGAGGATCTGTTAGCAGCAACATACCAACTTAATGGACGTTCGGGTTGTGAGTCCAGGTTCAATGAGGATTGCATGGCCAACATGTTATGGACGGCTTTCAGAAGATACCGCAGCTGGTAGCGAAAAAGAGATAGAGAAGTGAACTCGAGGTTTATTTAGCGAAATTAGATACATAAATGAGAACGGTCTAACGAAAAGGAATTAATATTCGGGAAGTTAATTCATACTTTTACTAAAAGAAATCTTACAACAATCACACTTCGTCGGTTTTATGTTGGACTGCGTTATCAGCACGGTTTTCAATCGATGAGATAGACACAGGATATAAGAACATTGCTCTTTGTCAAATGCTACAACAAGGAACAGTTATATACTCAATATACGTGATGCGATCAAGGACAAATATTTCAGGCTTGCAATGGACTGCGTTTAGTCATGTCACTGACCGATGCTAAACAAAGGTTGCAAGTGCATTTAAGATAAAGAATGATTTCTTAGAGCATAATTCTAAGATAGTTCAGATCTATCAGGATGCCGGCTTTTAACGCACATATTTTTGGCCCCTTGAAAGAACCTCACTCGACAAAAAAGGCTACATAAATAGTATGCGTCAGTTCTATAGATTTTCACTGCTCTTCTCGATCCAGATATGTTGTGTAGAACAGATTTGCTTGAAGGACTTTTCTTGTAATACTTTGATAGAACCTCATGTCTGTGTCAAATTTAATACTCAAAGGAAGGCGGTAGTTTCGTTTTAGAAGCGTTTATAATTTTTAACATTTTAAAGACTAAAAAAAGTTCATTCCACTTGCCTCGTATCTTTTTGTTTATGAATGCATCTTATAAAATATGCGGTATCGTCCCCATGATTTGCAAAATTGCATGGAAACTCTATGGCATCTCCTTAATGACGTACAGGAATGCATGATATTCCTTCTGCTGAAGGCATACAGCTTGTAGACTAAAAATACTAAGCGCAAGCGCAACGGTAGGCAAAGCGCAAAATTATTCGGCAATTGAAAACTTTTTTAAAACCAAATCAAGCATTTCCCTTGAGTTCACATGTGAAAAGGAGTGTGTCTATCAAATGAGTACAATAATATTTTGTTGATGTTTGCTATAAATATTGTTGTATTCGTTAGGGCACCAACCATATATGAGCAAATGCACACTATATAGTTAATCTTTTTTTATCGATTGAGATTATTAAAGGAGGCCAAAAAGACGTTCGTTCTTATGTAAGTCTTTTTCATTCCTGAAATATCTTGAAATGTTTATATCTTACAGGATACAATATCTAAAAATTCTACTTAAATAATCATTCCTAAGCTAAAACGCGCTTTTAAATTTTGGTTAATATTGCATGATATGCGACTGGTTGAATAAGAGCATGCAGATTGCTTGAGTTCTCGTTAGAGCTACGAGTCTTAATCCTCGTTAGGTTTGTTTTGCTACCATAAAGGACGTTAGTGGAGGTGATGACTGACGGTGCTTACCACAGAATTTTTATTAAACCAATACGCAGTTTGGTTACCCAATAGAAGTGATCAGTTTGAACACTTAAGTGAAGGCACACCCATCTGCCTGGCCTCTCAGAACAAGCGAGTTTTGTCCTCTGGTGGCAGTATCTGCTGACCAGTGAAAAAAGGCTGCATCGCTGATACACGACGCATGGTTTTGCATAGGGATTGTGCCCTAAGACAGCAACAGCATCAGACGGATTACAGGACTCAGAGTAAGGCTAGCGCTTATCCTGCACAGTATCCTTCAAAACATTCTAACGTCGAGAATGGATCCAGTATAACGCCTAGATGTCTGATCGGAGCTTTAAAAGCCTCTCAGCTTACAAGGAAGCATCAAGAATACGAGAAGAAGCTGAAGTCAGCCAGGCTAAAAGGGTGAATTTACAATGCTCAAAGCGAGCGTCATTTAAATGAACGTCCAAGTGAAAAAGGATGATGACTGCGCTCTGGCGCGTTAATTGTTTGAGGGTTGGCACGCGGGTCGTTAGCCCCTGAAATTCCGTCACCCATGTTGGAGGGCGGCGTGATGATTGCTCGGCCATCTGGCTCACCGGCACCGGCGTTAGAAAATACGTTCAGCTGAGCGTTCCCCGAGTGACCGGTTGCTCTTGCCAAACTGAGTTTCAACATCGAATGTGGGTTGGGTAGGTCATTGCACTTGTTAATAGACTAGGGGGCCTGAAAACCATGATTCAAGCAACTCGCGGCTCGCGTGATTATCACCTCTTGCGAGAATTTCGGCTTCGTCGATCTTGCATTTGTGGCCGGGACTCTCCGAATGAGCCACGACTTGATCATTTGCGTCCTTTTGCCGCACTGCTGCCACGCGTTTGGCAATTCGCGTCTGAAGCAGTCTTCCGGTTTCTTCTACCTAGCTGATTTGGCCGCAACTGAACCAGATCCGATATACAGCTCCCGATGTTTCTTGCCACAGCAGTGGACCCTTTGATCTCATTATTATGACCTTTGGTCTCATTTATTACCTTACACCGAATGGTGACTTCCATTCTGTGTGCAACTCTAACTTTAATTGGCGCGAGAAAGCGGCTGACGGCCTCCGATACGTTTTTGATGTATGGAATTGCACGCCAATATTTAGGTTCTGTGCGACTTTGTTGTTCATCCCGTTTGCGCATGCATCGGTTGACGAAATTGTGCAGGTACCTATTTTCTCTTAAAAGCCGTCGGAGCTATTATAATTCGGCAACCTTGTCTTCCGGTTCACTGCAACGCGCCTCAACATACCGATATAGCATCCTTACGCAACTGCGTTTGTGGCTGATTGGGTGATCGTTGTTGAAGTTCAGTACTGGCATTTTATTTGTCGCTTATCTGAACACTTTGGTCATTAGGCCAATAAATATTTGCGACAGACGAGGACATCTAGGAAGGCCACCTGGTTTTTTTCTTCCTCCTCCATTGTAAATTGTACGTCCGGGAAGACGCTGTTGAGACGTTCTTTGAACGTGAGCACCTGATCCCGTTCGAGGACGACGAATGTGTCATTCACATACCGAGCCCAGAATTTCGGTCTGTGGTGTTTGGAAGACCAGCGACTCCAAACGTTGTAGGAGCCACTCGGCTATCACTCCCAAGATCAGCGTTTGTTGATTAAAGTTCATCAATTAGAAAAAACATTGACTTCTGCGATTAGGTTTTATTTCGAGGCGAACCTACAAAGGTGACCAGGATGGTCGTGTGTGGGAAGAACTTTTCAAGAAAATACACGACGCCGATTGGAAATTCCAAGAACTGTGGACAGCTGGTGGGTTCAATGGCTATCAAAATCGAAGCGCGATTAACCTGACGGTCGACAACGAACATCGTCAACAGATAATTGCACACTGGCACTGAACATGACCGCATCCACTGATGCCGAAAGGACACAATAGATTTTCATGATGGTTGTCATATCCATCAAAATGAAGAGATGGGAATCGAATGGAGATTGCGAATGCAGTTAACAATTCTAGACAACAGACCACCACACTGGCGGCCACCTCCAATCAATTTGTTTCCTTCCAAAAACCTGGTTCTTCCGTTCGTCGATAAACGCTTACCGAACTCACGCATTCCGCTCTACCTTGGGGTTCACTCTCGAGCCCCGCCAGCAGCCACACAGCGGCAAGTAGTAGAAGAGACAGATGAATATTGCCGGCAAAGACAAGGGAGACTGAAATGGCCATTGCTGGTTTATAAGCCATTCTCAGCAAGTCATATCTAACCCCAGGTGTAGCACCATTTGGTGTTAGATATGACTGGCTGACGACGGCTAATAAACCAGAAATGACCATTCCACTCTCCCTTCTATTTGCCGGCAATATTAATCAACCTGGTTTTTAAATCCAATTAGAGTAAGCCGACACAAAGTAAAAACGAACCCTTTAACGCCAGGAAAGCTGCTTTTGTCTAATATCAGGATGACGAAACAACTTTATACACCGTGAGCGTTAAAATGCCCGCTTGAACTATTGGTTCCTTACGAGCGAAAGGCCAGTTAACCGTATATTGATGCCAATTTGTTATCTGTTTCACTATTTTCTCAGTTTACTTTGCACCCTTTGCGCATATGCCGTTATAGTTAGTAGTCGCTTTCGGAAATTTTTCGCAAAAATCAAGTTCTTGCTGAGTTACTGGTGATTTCTAAGACAGAATCTGCTTTCTGTTGAAGAAAAGTCGTTTTTTAAGTTAGGGAAGGGGCATAATAGGCAGATTTTGTGTTAAAAAGATCTTTATGCGAATAACACAGTGACATAACAAGAGAGTTTGACTGTCATTGCCCACGACGTCCACTGTGCTCCCACAGCATTAGGGCGAAGGGATTGAGCTTATAGCGGAAGCAGCCATGTGCTACATCTACCACACTTCCTCCTCCTTTTTCCTCACTGGGACCAATGTCATGACCAAGTCACGAAGACCGGAGGCAAGAGAGGGCGCAGTTGGCTGGCGCGGTCGGAGCCGCCCCTGGGCGTGCCGAAACACTGACTCGGATCTCACGGAGTGGGAGCGTCACGTAGGCCACATGAATGAGGAGCCATTGCAGCCTGACTCTCAGTCCACCAGTCGGACACTACACACAAACACACACTGGGCTGACTGTGAGATTCTAGGTATTCCGTCATCAATTCAAGTGTGCTAGATTGCTTATAGTAAGAAAATTGCGCCGAAATAACTCTCTATTCCCACTCCTAGACAGCAATGTACTGTCCAATTTGGTCAGTTCTCTTATGCAGAGAATGAGTGCATCACATAACAATATAATGAAACAGGAAATCCGAGCAGGATAGGGAGTAAACTAAGATTAAAATGTAAGATCAGGACGGAGGCGTCAGGGTAAGAATCAAGGAGATGTCAAGCAGAAAACAGGATGTAAAATACGATGAAAATGAGGAAAAATGATGATTTTACAATGACGAAAACTGAAAAGACTGAAAAGCAGCTATGACGCAGTAGAGGACAGGTACGAGGTCAAAATGGACCTCTCAAGGGTAACAAGACGAAGAATGTGAACAATATAAAAAAGGCAAACCTGGATAGAATGGGGAGAAGAAAGATTTCAGAAGATGCAATTACGGCAGAAAAGAGTAAATAATGTGTAAAAATAAGTTCCTTTATTAGACAGATATGAGGAAGCGGAACAAAGAGAACTTCGAAAAGGGCCGTGTAACTCCTCAACTACAGCTGCAAATAGAAGGGAGTTGGATAGCCTGTTGCATGGGCATCGCTGCGCCAGGTAGTGACTTCAAACAGCACAAACTGGCAACCAACACGCACACACGCATGCCAACACGCACGCACAAACGAGCCACCAACCCCATAACCTATTGCATGGTGGCAGGCAACCAAGGACTAGACGTGCAGACCCGGACGCATAATTGGGACTTTACACGCTGCACCGGGACACACACGTTTGGATGGATGAACGTTGGCGGCGGGGCTAGGCACATGCGACACAACTCCAGGTCCACAGCGGTGGTGGCTGTTGCAGCAGTAACTAGGCCACCGCCCGTATACAGCCAAAAAAACCAAAGAAATGTTGGGAGAGGATTTTTTCTCTCATACTTCGAAAGGCAGGAAGGCAGGATGGGGGAGCCAAGGGACAAAAGCGACGATGATTAAGACGGTGGGTTGTAGAATCACCCGAAAAATGACTATAAGAGGAGTGGTTTTGCAACCAGGCTTGAGCCTGAATTGCCTATCTACCTGTGGCAGAAAATCCCGTTTAAAGGGGGCCGGTAGCTCACTGCCTTAACAGTTGCCAAGTACAGCTGAGTTCAAAATATGCAAGGCATGGGAATACAAGTTCTCCTTTTCCCGTAAACTTGCGCTAAGTGCCACGGAGATAAGGGTTTGGGTTAAGGTCACTAGTTGGATAAGGTCTACTGGGGTTTTTGATACGGTTGGTTTTTGGTTAATTTTAGGGTTAGAGTTACGTTTGGGTTTGCAATAAAGTTTGTGACAATGATTGGTTTTAGGTTCGGATTACATTAATAGCTCAGTATTATGTAAACTTTCTAGAATTTCGTTGAAGTATGCCTGTATTACTGGGGGTATCTTTTCCCGTTTCTTGCCCAAATATAAATGCCAATTGAAAGCTCGAATCCCCATCTGGGCAGGATAAACTTGCTTGAAGTTGTTTTTATAGCATCTGCCATCTGAATGTCAGAGAGGGTTGGAACACTCAACGATCGAACAAAGAAATTTGAAAATCCCACACCAGCCTTCCAAACACGTTTAATATCATTAAGCGGGCGAGGCTGTATACCAGAAGTCCCCGTTACTTAAAGGGGGTTTGGTTTCCCTTACTGCATCTAACACACGTTTAAGTTCAGAAAACTTTAAAATTGCCCGCAATTGCTGGATAAATATATTCCGTTATCTTTATGAAATCGGTAGAACCGAAAATGTCTGCATAACAACGATTTTGTCATCTTCACTAGCATGTTTTGTCTGAAGTTGTTAAACATACGTTGGCTAGAGTCGGAAAAAACTGGAAATGTTGACCTTCTAGCCATATTTGTAGATAAAATTCTAAACACCAGTTACCGTCCAGTCAGTTAATCGAGACAAATGCCCAATTGTAAAGAATGTTAAGACCCAGCTCATTGCCAGCAGGATCACTTGCAATTTTTTATACTCATGGGTTATTCAGTTTCCTGTAGCCTACACTCTACCCGACGTGTCATCCAGAAGAACCTGCTCCCAGACCACGAGCGATTTCTCCCATAATCTGGTAATCACAGTTAGCCTCATGCGAAATTGATCTGCTTTCTGTGTTGACTTGTTATCACCGTGGGGGAAGGCATGCATGGAATGATGATTTCGGACTAAAAGATCGGCAATAATAATTGGAAAATTCCTTTTGCTGATGACATGACATCAGATTGCTAAGTCGGATGAGCGTGGGCAATCGTTGATCAGAGAGCGCGTTTAAGTTCGGCCCGATTATTTTGAAGGAGCACTTTCAGATAAGTCCAAAAAAATCATGCCAGTAGACACGTTTGCCTTGTATGGCCACCTAAACGAGACACGGGAATAGAAACGGCACACAATACATGTGGCTTTGCGCCGAATTCCAAGTAAATTATGTTAAGGATTTAGGTGAGGGCTAGAATTAAGTTAAGGGTTGATTTAAGTTTGGGTTTATGTCAAAGTTCGAGCTAGGTTCAGGGCAAGTCTGAGGGTTGGGGTTCTTGTTAACTATAGGTTTGCGGTTAAAGGTAGGGTGTGGGTTAAGATTTAGATGACAAATTCGTTTTACGTTAAAGGGTAATGTTAGCATTAAGACACGGGAATATTTGCCTTTCCTAATATTTACTATAAGTTCACCTATTTTAAGTGGGGGGGGCGGTTCCTTTTCCCGTATCCTGTTTAGGCGTCCATACAAGGCATACTTAACCTGATTTGGAAGGCTTATTTAACTTTTGACTGACATGAATGTAACAGGCCACTTAAGACTCAGTGTTTTTAAGTGGTTGTCGTCCAAATTATATTACTTATGGAAGTAGTAGCATTCAGGAAGGAGCGTTAGGGATATCTAGATATTCTTTTGGATATAATGGATACGGTAAACCGGATCGAAATGCATAGCAGCCCAGAACATAATGTCACAGTTATGCATGCATGGTAGCATGCCAGTCTTTGGCTGGACAATTTTGGCCTTCTGTTTTAATCAACTGCATGAGGAAGTCTTAGTTATTTGGCTTTCATTCTGCAATCATTAGTCATATTTATTATAATCTATTTACAGTCCCAATACAGCCTTCAAATTGAAGAACGTTGCTCTCAGACACAATGATTATATGTGCAGGCAGAAATAACGTTTCATAATAGCTCTAAATTTCCGATTTTTAAGTTCAAATATTATCCCTCCTCAAGAATTGAAGTTTCAAAAGGAAGCAATATTCTCCAAAATGGAAAAAATTAACATTTTTGCATCTCCCACTTTACAAACACTCAAAAGCGCATATTAAATACTCAGGTTGTTTTTTCGGAGAACGATTAACAGGTTTACTGGAACTCTTCATAATTGGAAACAATCACGAAGTAGGGATGTCTCGTATGGTTGCCTAAACAGGAAACGGGAATAGGAACTGGGCACAATACATGAGACTTTGCGCTAAATTCCGAATAAATTAATTTAAGGAGTAAGGTGTGGGTTAAATTTAAGTCTTTGGGCGAGTTTTAAGTGTGAGGTTAAGCTCAAAGTTGGGGTGCGGGTCATGATAAGGTAAAGAATTAAGGTTATTATTGTGTAAACCGTAGGGTTTAGGTTAAGGGTAAAACTAGGCTTAAGATTTAGGAGACAGTGTAGCTTTATGTTGGGGTTATTGTTAGCGATAAGACACGGGGTATTTTTACCATTCCTGAATTTTACGATAAGGCAACCTATTTTAAGCGAGCGGGACGGTTCCTATTCCCGCGTCATTTATTAGGCTGCGTATTAACAGACGCATTACCGCAACATATATAAGGGAGTTAATCACGTTTTAAGTCACACCTGAGTAGGGGCGCTCAGTAGGATACTTCGTCCACTGCACCTCCTATAGGTAGATCAACAACCATTCTCTCAACGTTAAATTTTCGAGTACGAGCTGCTTCCAAAAATGTAGGTTGCCTAGGCTCAAACTTTTAAAACGCAAAATCTCAAATAAATTGACATTTTCCGTGGTAGTTAAATCAAATCTGCAGACTGTTTAAACTTAGGGTGAATTGGCCAATGTCAGAGGAAAATAATACCATTGTGTTGCGAATCATCCTCAATCCTTCTCCTTTATACTAGTTCAGCATTTTTAAAGCGAACTGTACACGTTCTGCAGATGTGGCAAGGCTTTAAGTTTATCGAAACTCATATGCTGTTACGTTAGGATGAGCAGTGCTGCGAAGTATACTTCAAAAGGTTCATCAACTGACACAGCCCTGACCGTAAATCTAAACCACCCCACTTATGGACAACTTGGATAGAAGCTCAAAAATTGGCTTGGGCAACTGCGCATGTCCGAAAATGACCCTCCTTCTAACCAATTTCCTCTTCTCCCCATATTTCACGTGAACGCGACCGGTTACATCCAACTATATACACTTCTCCTGCCGTCTCGTAAGTTATATTCACAACCTTGTAGATAATAATAAGTCATTCGCTTTAACCTGGACAAAAGCGCGTGGTTTTTAATGTGGTTGTCCATAAAAACAGACCATTAAAGAAACTCGGTGTGTGGACAGTAAACTTCTTCGTAAGGCAGCAGTGATGGCCATCAGTTATTCATAAACATTTACAGTCCCGTAAAGTGATTATACATAGTTTATTCATGGAAAAAAGTGCATCATCTTACAACACGTGTTAAGGCATGCTTCACATTTTTCATGGACAGCTGAGGCATTTCGGTTCAAAAAGCAAGGAAATCTTTGGGGCCGATAACATAAAGCTTAATGTAATAAAACTTACTCCAGGATAGAGCATTAATTTCTGAGGAAATAAGAAGCCTGACATTTCAAAATTGGGCTATCTACCTGAAATCAAACAGGGAGGGCTAGACAACGAACCGATGAGCCGAAGCCCTAGCTGCCACGCAGCGGGAAAATATCGGCGAAAATCCTGTCCGGGTTTTAGCTATTGCCTGTTCAATCCGTGACGGAATTTATGTAATAGGTTATTATATTTACTAGAAACGCACAAGGAGGACAAATGGTAAAACAGGGTAAAGTTAAGTGGGAGAAATTTAAAAAATTACAATTTTAAACTTAATCCTTCTAATGAAGTAAAAGGGCTCTGCAAAACGGGTTCTCTTTTGTCATAAATAAAGACAAACGATGTTATTTAGGCAATTATTGAAATTGGCGTGCTAAATCAAGGTATTTTATGCCCACCTACAGAAGGTGTAAGCATTTTTGTTTTTATTATTGTTTTACTTAGAAGAAATTGGGACATTTCAAAGTTCATCATCATGCTTCAGCTTAAAAGCCCTTCCGGATATTCCAGGCTATTTAATCGGATATATTTGAATTTAGAGGACAAAAAAGTCAAACTATACAGTTTTGTAAAGGTTTGACTGACTTTCTTCGCGGTTTTCTTTACCTGTTTTGAGAAATACCGATTAAGACCAAGAACTCGAGGACCAAAATGGATGTCGAACTTTCAAAAACGTGCTGGCCGATCGAACCAAACTAATTTGTTCCAATATTCTATTCGACCCGGGGAGTTTCTCGAGCAATGAACCACGAGTTTGATGAAAACAGCCCATTCTTCGTATTGGGCTCACACTCTTATCCTAGCCCTGAATGAGTGTTGATCACAATTCAATCTTACCTTCGTCACATCCCTATCATAAAATCTTCGTTCCTTAATTCAAACCTCAAGCATTCTTTGTGAAATATTTTCGGCCATTTTGTTTGGTGAAATGTTTTTCGAATTTCGAAAATCTAAAAGTCAATGCTAACTTGCCATTGACTTTCAGATTTTCAGACTGCCTACCAGAATGGAGATTCAAGGTATTTTGGCATACGATCGCGTTAGTAAAGTTAAGCGATTTCGGGTATTTTCAGGCAATTTTCTGATTCAATCTGAAATAGCCTTACATGTTAGCCGTCAGTGTTGGTTATAACCCCCGTTTCATCAGGCTGATTCAGAGCTGGCAGCGCTTGCAGACTGGAGCACACCAGTTGCCGTTAGCGGGCGATCGGCCATTGAATAAAAACTCCTAATCCATACCAAATTCGATTATTCTAAAACAATGCGATGAGTAGAAAGACATTCCTACTGAGTGCAGACCGAAATCATAGTACTGCAGGTGGTTTAGGCCTTACCATTCAAAGAAGTGTCGCCATGCTGGATCTAGCTGCCGGCATGTACAGCTTTACTGAAAAAAAGGGTAAACATTTTTCATGAGGACGATATTTGAATTCGAGCACTTAGACCTGAAACATCGGATCGGATATTACGCCTTAAACCTGTACAACACTTCAAATAACACTAATTCATGAAAGACATTTAATAAAAATGTGCGTAAAAAATACTTTGTGAAACGTAGCTACACTTGTTTGGTTTTGTATACTTGGATATTTACATGGACAAACAATGTGTTCTTCTAAAAATTGAGTCTACCCAAATGGGAAACATGAACTTGCTTACGACATTTCCACCTTTCCAAAGAATGTTTTATTTCTAGTCATGAACATTTCAAGTGAAATAATTATTGTGTGTTTTCATTGAACTGGACATCGTTCACCTGGAGTAAAATTATACACCATATTGATAGCCGAAAGCCCAGACACATTTTCACCGATATTCTGCCGCTGCCTGACAGCCCTGAGGGTTTCGTCTCACCTGTGGGCCCCAGCCTTCACTGCGAACTCTAGGTTGAAATTGTGGCTCTTAAAGTTTCTCAGATATTCATTGCTAACTTGGAGTAAATCAATCTATTTAAAGGTTTAAAGGTGTAGAACTTAGGATAAAAGCCGATTTCTATTAGCTGCCGCATGTTTTTTCGCTGTGGCCAATAGAAATCGGTCAAACATTTAAAATCAAATTTCAGTCTTTGTCTTTTATACTTTAAATAAACTGACTTACTCAACGTTTATCATTAATTTCTCAGGAAATTAAAAATCAACAAATCGTTTATTACTAGTTTGATGTTTCGGTGGACGGGTTCAGACTGTTCGTTGGTTGTCAGTTGTTTTTCATTGATTTAGACACAATTCGTAAGCTAGCAAATGCACTGCATTTTTAAATCATTCCCATTTTAAGTTTGTAGTTTCTACTGAATAATTTTTCAGCAGAGCGTCTGGCTAACCGTTTGTCATGCAAGCAGCTCATCGAAGGACTCTGCCACAAAATACGCATCTAGGACTTCTGCATTAAATTTTTAAATGAGACTATCGTGCAAACGCAATTTAAACTATCTTTCTAGATAAAACCAACGCAGGAGTTAAATGCCACCGGGCTGCCCATATTTCCGTCATAATTTCATAGTCTGCATTTAATGAAAACCTCGTCCGATCAGAAACGGAGTCCTGTGCAGTGATTCATCACATGGATTTCTGTAAACAAAGTGCTGTGAGTCTAAAGAACATGGCTTTATTAGTTATCCCTACACCCCCCCTTCCCATGCCATCGCCACCCAACTAAGAAGACAAAAACGATAACGAGAATTGAAATGTCACGAAGGAAATTTAGCATGTTCTGTCCTTCCTTCAATAAATGTCAAGGGCTCTCAAGACTAGAGGTTAAGCCCCTCGCTCCGTTTTGAACCGCGTGACAATAGGATGACTGGATTTTGCAATCGTCGCTGGAGTCGTGACATTTGCGCAGGCAATTTGGTGAATTGCATTTTCGCTTGCCTCTCGAGCTTTGGGCAGTACAGTATGCCTGACTGTTAGTTTGGCGACGGTTAATTAAACACCCACCGGACTGTGCATTCCATTCGTGCTTAACTGCATGCATCGGATAAGTAAACAATTTGCCCTGAAAAGTGCCTTGTCTCTTCCTTATTCCTTCCATTCGCCCTGGGGACTGCGAATCCTAGCATGCGGTCTATGCATATATATTAGATTTGTGTTTGTAGCATAATAGGAAGATTTTCATTCATAGTTCGTTTACCGTTTAGGGCTGACATTTAGAGACGGATAGTACATGGTTTTGTCCTAATCCATTGAATTCAACTGAAATGTGCACGAAAATTTCAGGGTATAAGGATAAGTTGTAAACAGAGAAAATCTATCCAGTTCTTTTCTATCCAGTCTCACGGAATTGGAAAACTTACCATATCTTATATATATGGTATATGGGTGCTCACCAATCGGTTACGAAACTCACCCCCTTCGTGAAGAATGCGGCCTTGCTCAAGAGCCCTGGCAGCAGCCACATAGTGGGTAGTGATACATGCAAAAGAACATTACCGATTCACAGTTGAAATTGAACCGACAAAGACAAGCGAGACCGGAATGGCCATTTCTGGCTTATTAACCGTCATTAGCCAGTCATACCCACGTCATACACGTCGCTATGCGACCGCCTGCGAGGGCTCTAGTCTGAGCTCTAGGGCACAACGGAACATACATGTTCCTTAAGCAGATCGGTGAGCCTCACACTATCATATATATATATATATATATATATATATATATATATATATATATATATATATATATATATATCGACATAGACAATGGGGACCAGAATGGCCATTTCTGGCTTATAAGCCGTCATCAGCGAGGCATACCCGATTCCGGTTATGGATCACCTGAGATTCGAACACGCAACATTTCGTCATTAAGTGTAACCCTATCATTGAGTCAGGGGCTCGTTGATTTGTTGTTTGCGACCGGGAATATTAATTATGATAGCGAGGTGTTCTGCGATCTGGCTACGGAACAGTTATGCTCGGTTGTACAGTGGGGCTCACTTTAGAGACCTCGCCGGCAGTCGCCTAGCGACGTGTAGCAAATTTCGATAAGGTGGAACCAACAAAGACAAGGAATGTCGCTATGTGACCGCCTGCGAGGGCTCTAACGTGTGCTCCAGGGAAAAACGGACCATACATGTTCCTTAATCAGATCGGTGAGCCGTTCAATTTCATCATATTCCCGATCACAACCGACAAAACAACGGGCCCGTGACTCATTGGTAGATCTTTCTACGAAATAACAAAAGGTAGAGGGTTCGAATCCCAGGAGGTCCACACTTGGGATTGGATATGACTGGCTGATGACGGCTAAAAAGCCAGAAATGGTCATTCCGGTTTCTCTTCTCTTTATCGGTTCAACTTTATTAGAGTTTGTCGCCCAAAAATATGCGTGAAAAATAAGTTTCAAACGCATTCTTTAACCAGACGTTGGGAGAAGATTGCGCAGAGGGAGGCGCCAACACTTGACCAGCGGAGTTTTGTCTACCGCTATCATAATTATAGCATCCTTCCAAAGTCTCGTCGCTTTAAACCCACACTGCCCAATGACGCTGGGAGGTTGCTCTCTCGAAAATACGGATTCTATGTTCCGAGTGCGATTATATCTGACGTTCACGATTTCAAACATGTACGTTTAATGGAGTACCGACAAAGACAAAAGAGACCGGAATGGCCATTTCGGACTTATTAGCTTTCAACAGCCAGTCCTATTCAATCTCAGGTAAGGACCACATGCGATTCGAACTAAATCTGTAACGAAACCAGATGACTTCTCGGTAAAATCGAGTTTTAATCGTGAATTTTTAATTTTCTGACGCTGACGGGTTATCAGACGAAATGAACAGGGGAGACAGTTAAAATGATCAGATGCGCCAGGACACACAGAAAAAGGCTAAGAACTAGTGTTGGAGAGGCGTGGTTGGATTTGGTGCTAGGGAGCGGGTGGGGGAACTGGTTCGGCTCCCTTTGCTGGGGAGAAAGGGGATAGCGATTTAATAGGACTGTAAATAGCGGAATTAGCGGTCGTCAATGCGGGATGGTGACAGAGGTAAAGAGCTTTCTTCCTTCCTTATATTATCTTGAAATGCACACTAACTCAGCTATTAAGTACACATTAATATATAATACGGAAAAGACAAAATCTTTGGAAAAAGTAGTAACTTTTCAACGTTGGTCACTCAACTTGACGTCAGACTTTTAGATATGTACAGGAACAATCAACTAATTAACCATTTCCTACAGAGGATTATCCATTTGGGCGGTATTCGCGCCATTACGCGTTAAGTGCATTTTGCCACGATGGGATGAGCAAACAAAACACAGCAACGTGGCCATCTAATGCAACCGCTCAGGTATTGTCTCAAAACGTACCTAAAATAAGAAGGGATTGTGAACGAACAATCCAAAGGTACGCCGATAGGATCACAGCTATCCGGTTTCATCGCTGAAGCGTTTCTCCAATGGTTAGAAGAGACGGTTTTTGCTACCTACTGGCAGACATTTTCGGCGCGGCATGTGGCTGAAAGTTTTTTCGGGAAATGATCTCAAAATACCACACTCCTGAACTCTGTTTGTCCCGATTTTCAATTCACAATGGAGACTGATAGCAATAACTAGATAGCGTTCCTGGACGTCCTGGTTCCTCGCAAGGCCAGGGAGAGCCTGAAGACGACAGGAAGGCCACCAACACGCGTCAAGTCCTGTGCTACCAGAGCAACCACCAATTGGGTAACAAACTCAGCTGTTTGCGAGCTCTCTATAAGAGAGCTGATACTCCTTGCAGCGAAGCAGCCGGTAAAATTGCCCAACTACACTTTATATTCAGATGTTCACCGCCAACATTGCAGCTTCATAGAACGCAGACGAAGGGCCAATCCAAATACAAAACCAATTGCAAAGCAAACAAAAGCCTGGCAGGCGCTACCATATAGCACAAACGTATCCGAGGCATTTGCTAGTCTTTTGAAACAACTGGGTTTCGGCATCACCCTCAGACTCAAGGCAACAATCATGATGAAAAACGAAAAGGCCCCCATTTCACTATGGGAAGCGTCCAATATCTTTTATCGGATCCAGTGCAGCTCCTGTGAAGTGAACTACGTCTTGGAACCTGGTTAAAGATTGCAGTCGCGCATGAATGGGTATACAGGAGCAATGCGAAAAATGGATCCACTCTTGCTGGTGACAGAACGTTGTGCAGCCTCTAGCCATGTCTTTTCTAACCAAGACGCTGAAGTTCTGGGTCTACGAAGCGTCCAAATGGTCAGGGAGACACTCGAAGCCAGGAATCGCTCTACTACATCCATCAATCGTTGTGTAGCTGGTGGCAGCTTACCAAGGTCTTCGAGCGCAGTTCAGTAAGCAGGACCACGGACTGGAAGTCCGAACAAACACAGCGGTAGTCAAACCCAGACTACATGGGAAAACAAACGGGTGTGGGCGGTTATCGGTTACAAACCCAGACAGGAGGCAAAAAAACGCGAAAAAACGCATTAGACCGTCTACCGGGTCTGAACTCAAGTGGACGCAGACAGCCATCAGGAATAAACGCAGGTGACGGCGGATGGCCAGCCCTACAGCCACCGAAACCTCAAAAATAGTGTTGCAACCACAAGTGAGTGTTAGAATGCGGCAGCAACCGATCTAGTGCAACATTCTGACACTCTCACTTGTATTGTATTTCGTCCAACGACGGGTTGGTGTCACAAGTACAAGTGTCACGAGTACAAATCGATTTTTTTCGAGGAAACTCTTCCATCTTTCGTTATATCAGCTCGGAATGCATACCATCTATTATCTTTATATATATGATGATAAGGTAGAACGGACAAAGACAAGGGAGACGGGCATGGCCATGTCTGGCTTATTAGTCGTCATCATCCAAGCATACCCAATCCCAAGTGTGGACCAACGGGGATTCGAACTGCGAACTCCCTGCGCACAGGTCTAACGCGAGTTAAAGATCCCATGGTAAAAGAGCAGCAAACGAATGTCATTTACTGAATTCCATGTGTAAATCGCTCTAACGCTTATTTGGGCCATACAGGCCGTCAACTTGGGACCCGAATATACGAACATAAACTGACCATCCGCCGATGCGATCCCTTGTTTCACGTGTTTGCGCACGTCGTGGACTGCGACCACCGCTTCAATTGGAACGCAACCGAAGTGGTCGCCATAGCTAACACTAATCAGGCACGAGAATTCCGCGAAGCTTGGCACTCCAACACAAACAGCATCAACCGCCGTGTGCATCTGGATGCACATTACGCAGGTATATGTGCACGGCTCACGACTTGCGTCGACCTTAAACCAAGAATAGCTTATCAATGTTTGGTCAAGTGAAAATACACGGATGTGGTATCCCCTCCCCCCCCAACCCCCACGATGCATGAACCACAATCAAGATTTTAATACTTACCCTCACTCCTGGCATTCATCGTAATTCGCTGCTTGTCCCCCCCCGCATGGACGTCTGTCTGTCTGCACTCACCAAGCTCTCTTGGGCGATAATCCCAACTCCCACTTTTCATTTCATCTGATGACGGGCCGGTGTAACCTGTTTCAAAATTCACGAGCAAAACTCGCTTTGGTGAGGTCAAACCCGAAATTTTCGTAATAAGAGCCATGGTACTGCCCTGTACCAATGGGCCAGGGGTCCGTTATCTCGTCGGTTGTGATCGGGATTATCAATTTTCATGAGAACGGCAGCAAACAAGAGCCCTACCAAAGAGCTAAGTCCGGTGCTTCATTTTGAACCTTCACAGACAGTCGCATAGGCGTAGGCAGGAATAAGCTCAGGCAGTCAAGGCAGCCTAGGGTGGATGCTTTGTGATTATAAGTAATCGTCAACCAGCTATATCCAATATCAGGTCTAGGTAGAGGAATGAAAAATTTTGAAACACGTTTGCGGGTTTAAAATACTGCGTCGGAATACCGAATATTTTGTAAGCGTTCTACTTTGGACGAGGACGTCCAAGTACGAAAGATATACAAGCTATTTTATAAAAAAATCAATCACCGAGTGAAAAAACGACGTCCAAAAGAACAACCCGAAGTATGGAGGGTCATTCGCTACGTAAAAAAAGACTCCGGAGCTATCTCTCGACTGCTAAATCCCACCGTAGTAGTCGCAGCGCATCGACCTCAGGCGACAATTCATCGCCGTGTTATGCAACCCAAGGAGAGACTGACCCCTACCGAATCCTCCACAATTGTCTACCAAATATGTTGTCATGATAAGGGCTGCAACTACGTCACGGAAACTGGACGAAAATTGTAGACACGCCTATATGAGCACAAACTGGCAGCTCAGAGGCTACATCCAAACTCACAGCTTTCAGCTCATATTGGATAGACTGGCCACACTTTGACATTCAAGGAGCGACAAGCATAGGCCGTGGAACCTCAGAAGCCAATTGACTTACGCTTGAGGCATGGTATTCGAATGAAAAATCTATCAACAGGCATCTAGACCTTCCAACGGCCTATAATGTCCTGCGTCATTATATGCATAAAGACCAGGAAAAGATGATTACACCGGAACTAAGGCATATAAACGAAGACGGCCCAGCGAAAAACCCACCGGAAGAGAGGGCCGACTATAATCACATTGTGTACACGGAGACTTGTTGCCAACAGAGAAGGGATATAATAAACAACCAGTTATTGGCTTATTAGTACTCATCAGCTGAATGAACCCCACTCAGAGGTGTTGATACGTCCGACGCGCAAAAGTGAACCTTTGCGGGTGTCACAGTGGGCTCTAGATCAGGCCATTCAACGTAAAACCGAAATATTTGTTCCACTTCTAGACAGATAAACGTCATCCTCGCGTTATGAAAACAAGTCTATCTCAATAGTTTGGCAAAAAAAAATTCACAAAGCTGCATTTAAACTTTCAGGGTAAATGGTAGCAGCAGTTGTTTTTAGATGTAATTTTTTTCGATGTTGGCACCGCCGAGCCCCTCAAAATACGTCCTCGAGCATAATTAAAATGAATAATTAAGCAGTGAAAGACCAAGCCTGTGCAAAGTTCCACTATGCCTAAGAATGTGCCAATGCAGGAGCTAAGCGTTTAAGAACACATTTTTTAAAATTAATACCCAAAGAGGATTACCTTTCAAGCAAGAGAGCGAGAATTCGGCTCTGACTGAGGGCTAATGACCACTAGAATGTCATGTCGATGGTCTCTGTATCTCCACAACGTCTCGCAAATAGGATTATTCCTCCCAGTTTGGCGTGTGTTCTGCTAGACTTGACGACGAGGCAGCGACCGCAGCAGAAATATCCACCAATACACACAAATGCCCACACACAGAGGGGAGAGGGGGTTGAATGATCAATCAGGGGTGAAAACGGTCAGGTAAGGATTTTCACTGCAAGGCTGAAGGGTGAGTTGGAGGACGAAGGGCAAGGGGAACGGGGTGGATGTCAGGATCTGGGTAAGAAGATACCACAGTGTGCGGCCACCCGTCTTGATTGCATAATGCAAACCCGACAATCCTGTGCACACACACACGCAAACACACACACACACACAAATATGCACACATATTCTAAGGAGGACAAATAGTCTTCCTAACGTAGAGGGTGGGGATCGGGGATGAGATATGATAAAACGTGTGTGTGTTTGTGTATGTGGTAACAACACGCCCCGATAGGATTGCTGATGGTGCGTTCGTTAGCCGGCTACGGGGGATTTCCGTCAGGGTGGGACACATGCGCCCACCCGGGACGATATCACGTGCGGCTGATGTTGGAGAATTGCGCGGTTTGGCATGCACGGGCCACCCCCCTCAGCGTAAACATGTGTATACATGCCTCGCTCTTCCGGACTTGCAGCAGGCTATTCCAGTCGAGACCCAGGGGTGTGAAACCGACTGCTAGGCCTCCGCATCTTTCACCAGCCACAGGTTCCCGGTGCTAATGAGACGTATGCGCACGCATACACGCACAAACGAAAAACTGTTTCACCTTGTAAAGATCACGTTTCGAAACCTACTCTGCAAATAACAAGCTCAAAGACGCACGGAACACACACAGAGCTGAGGCGTGAGAGGGATGGAGAATTTTGCGGACCACCGCCTGCCCTAATGCCCCTTTCCCGTATCGGCGCAGGTTAGCCCGATTTCTTTTTTTCCCAATTCCACGAGACAGTGGGGCAGGGGTGTTGGTAAATGAGATTGTTTCGGCTTCGCTCGATGTTGCTGTTGCTGATGCTGAGGTTAGTGGGTTTGGTTGGGATGGTGGGGGTCGGGGGCTGACCCGAAGGCGCTACCCGGAAGCGGGCTTCGGACGACCGAGGAATTTCAGGAATGCGACGGCGGTGGCCGCCACAGCTACTTCCTCCTTGATAAGTTGAGGGCTGCAGGCATATTAGAGGGGCAAGTGGTGGTGGTGATGGGGTTTGTGATGTTGGTGGTGGCAGACCGGGCAGAAAGCGTGGAACATGTGTGTAAAAATAAAGCAAGCCACTGATGCGAACGCGAGAATGCTAGGTCCCAACCATAATGTCAACTATAGAGTATGAATCGGCTGGCGTGTTCAGGAATGCGATGGGCAGATTTAGCCCTGCCAACGTCCAGGTGAAGGAAACACGCAAGCCAAGCCCTGCATATGCACTCGCCCGTATGCCTGAAAGGCGTTCGGGTGCACAACGAAGGAATGTGCATGTGTATACCAGTTGTTGAAGGCAAGCCTGCACTGTGGGTCGGAGAGAGAGAGGGGGAGAGAGAGGGGAGAGAGAGAGGTGCAATGAATGGTAATCAACGGCCGGCAATAGTGTCAGCGTGAAGCTGGTGACCGTGATTAGGCGGAAAATTTAGTGGATAAAAACAATTCGGTAAATTTTGGTTGACGCAAAATGTGCAAAAAGGTCATCCCAAAGTTTTCAAACGGATAGGTTTGACTTTATCGTTTTGTAAGCATAGTTCACTCCACGAACAGTTCATTCCCCGTCCAAAATTACTTGCTTGTCTCTACTGTTCATTCAGGCAGCTGAATAGCAGAGAAAATACTTATAAGGAGAGTTTAAATACTTCCCTATAAGAGACATTGCAACTTATATTACAAGTATTCAAAACCAACCAGTCGGTGACACAAATGGCTTAAGCGAAAGTGCTGATAAAGGCAGGAGTCGGTTCATTGTCTGTCCACACGTGTATCAACCTAAAGCAGACACCTGAAATTTTAATCTTATCTAGTTGTTGATTAATCATTTTTATATTTTTACGCTCCGACACATGAGTTGTCAGGTGAAATCAAAATCACGTTGGAGTGGCCTTTATAACTACATTTTTGATTGGCTGCTTAGTCCACTGATATTCTCCCCCCTGCTGCGTTGATTATCGCGGCTTTAACGTCCTTTCCTCGTTTTCGATTCTAAGTGACATGTGGACGCACATGACAAAGTTATCTGTTTTCTTCTCAATACTGGTAATTTGTTCGGTCAGCAAAGAATTATTCTGGTCGTATCTCTCCACCTTTTGATGAACCTCGCGGCCTTTAATGTCCCCTTCTCGCCTTGACTCTAAGCGTACCTTAAACGATCGCGTTGAGCGCTAACTTGACGGTGCGGCTGCTATCATCCGAAAAATATTATGCTCGTACCTGTAGCGAATGACCTCATCCCGTTTAGGAACTCTTCTCGATGAGGAAAGTCTCGAAGCCTTGCAAAGTCTCACCTCCAGGGTTGAACTGTCCAATACGCATATTTAACTTCGCATGAGCGACCGTTTGTTCTCCTTGAAAACTATCAACTCACATGCATCTGCGGTTTGGCAGATTTAAAAAAAGGAAAGGACAAGCATGTTCATTTGATGTTTTTTTCGTCCAATTTTTAAAGAAGTACTTTCTCACATTTTGCCGACTTTTTTCCTATCTGAACGCCTATTATAAGCACAAACTAAACACTTTACACTACATCCACTTGAGCTAGAGTCAAGGTTATCAGGCTCGCAGCCCATCAACACGTGCAATGGCCTGCCGTTCTCATATTCTGGACTGAGGCATCACCTAAACAGGGCAATCAGTCACGTTGGTAGGGCGTGGGTGACCAACACCTCCACCGACGGTGAGCTAAATTGCTGGGTCATAATCACGCAAATTCCAACATGGTTAATGCAATCGTAATTAGTAACGACTTGGTCGCGGACGTCCAAACCATAATTGCATCAATTACTACCCCCACCGGTGACCGCAAGAGCTGCTAATTATAGTACGCATGTGATCGCGTGCCCCCTGCGTACTTTAAAACTGAGCACCCTATGCCTCTCTCAAACTTAACGGCCACTGTTTTGGATTGAGATTCCGACACGTCAGGCCAATAAACTTCTAGTTCCAGCGATCGCATCTTCTCCTTCTTAGATTTCTATGTACTATATGTGATATGGTACCTCGGGCATAGTATTCGTTATCGTATGTAGCATTCCGGCTTGCGAACAGAACAACATCAATCAAGATTCCACCCACTGCAGGACAAATCATCCCGTTTTGAAAATGACGCTCACTCTCATGACCCACTAGCAAAATGTCAGGGGTTGGTATAACATAAAATAACATTCTTTACAAAAACGTATGTTCGAGCCTCAGGTGTTGAGAATCTGGGTTGGGATATGACTAACTGATGATGGCTTATAAGCTGGAAACCATCGCTCCTGCCTCCCTTTTCTTTTTCAGTACTCTTATTCTGTCTAAACATAAATATAACCTGGAATAAAAAAATATAAATTGGAAAACAGGCGTCCAAATGAAACAAGGACTTATCCCAAAGACCATCCATAAAATTTCTAGCATGATTTGTGAATGAAATGAAAAACCGTATGCCCAACTAGAATGAATACATAAAAAATATCAAGTAAGACAAATTATTGCGTCAACATCTGAACAAACCTCCTCGTAGCTAAAATCCTGGAGGGAGGCAGATGAATCGCTTTCAGAGACTGGACCGTTGTCGATGTTGGGCACACACTGGTGTGAATCACGCAGCTTCAGAACAGGCAGAGGAGTGCTTAATGCTTTTCGTTGTGACACATTAGGCGAAACATCTCTTCTGGAAGCGGTCGTCCTTGTTGGGACTTCAGGTGGTTTAATTGAAACAGAAGCTGTATCATAGTCGCTTGAGGAGTCACGTGGACAGTCTAAAATGTGTCAAAGATGGGCGATATCATCGAAAACCCAATCCTTCATTAAATGCGTACATGATTCAACCAGCTACTGGTGACTTATCATCGAAAACATATTTAAGCGAAAATTCACGGAAATAATTTCTCGCGATACAAAAGCAGTAACTTCGAAATGCAAGTGTTGTTTTTCTGAGCACTATGCTTTGGTAAATGTTGCAAAAAACTTTTATAGCCATATTATGGGTTTGAATAGGATTAACGATGCCTAAATCTGTCCTTAAAATTTTTAGCACTAAGCCCTGCAGTTACTCGCATGCTCGGAAATCTAACGCATTGGTAACATAGGTTTTCAGGAAGTTATGTCAGGTGGTCCGTTAATGGTGAACCTTAAACTCTGAATACTAATATACTAATATATTTTGAATTAACAATGCAATCGATAATTTGTTTGCTAGCCCTATTTCATTATACGACCACTCATTTTTGATACCTTAAATACATCCCGAATAGGACATTAGAATTTTTCTTACGAGGCTATTGAAATTTAATAGTGTTTTTCACAGGTCGATGCTTCATAAATCATATTCACTTACTCAAAATTCACGCGTTTGCGTATAGCCGCTGTAAGTTGGCAAATATAAACTGAACAAATTCTAAACTGTTAAATCTAGCTAACGTTTATTGCCCCGAAGAGCTTCGATGAAACATTGAATACCGATGATTTGACCAATAGGAAGTATAAACAGCTAGAACAGTGATCATTTTCTCTGTAATTATCCTGTAAAATATACTAATTTTTATTTGAACATTCTATCAAGACACGATAATTAAGGCTTATGGTGAGCGTAAAAGGGCCTCTGTATTGCTGCTCCGTTAAAATAAAGTTTCCTTTTAAACGAAAAGTGTAAATAATGAGCTTTTTCAGTATTATTAGCTTGAACACCAACTATACGAGCAATTTTGCAGCGTTTGCTACTGCTAGAAAAAATCTTTCAAGTTTCCCTCTTAAAGCAACAATCAACCGATGAGAATACCAATTCCTTGTGTCATTTGGGAATGTATTTCTGCAAGTACCACAAAGAAAGTGTGCAATTTTCAGAAAAAACGTGGATATATTTGGTGGTTAAGAATAAAAAGTTTGTGAATCGCAAATTTTATAAGTTTATTGTGGGTTTATTGGTCGTACCTTGCACTTTTTTGGACATCACAAGTTGATGCAGACGAGTTTCGAGGCAGCGAAGTGCTTCCCTGGACACCTCATTTGGCTCTGCACACTGAAACCTAGTGGATGAGTTAGAATCTAATGCCGCTTCACGCGAAGATTGAAGATGTTCTTGAGGAAAACGTGAGGAAGAATCACTGCTACTGCTAACACTCCTGGTCGACATTGGAGATCGTGCACTTACCCTTCTAGTATATTGTGCCTGATCGACTGCAGGCCGGAAAAGATTATTGCCTGCAAGAATAGCATCCAAAAATAAAAGTTTCTTTTTAAGCGAGGACAAATTTGGGACGGATTAAAGCAGGAAAAGAATATTCAAGCAAGATTTTTCTGCCAAGATTAAGCCCCCCTCTTCCGTTTCAGATATCACGTAGAGGTTAAACCAGCTTGATAACTTTCCAGTCTATGAGTATGATCGCAAGAGCTTTAGCTGAAAATGAAACTCGCTCTTCTGGGACCAGCATTAAGTAACCATACGTTCCATGCGGATCTTTGCTGTCTTTCAAACTTCCCCTAGTCCAGGTGCGAAAAAGCTGGCTGCCTAGCTGCACTCCTCAATTTTCCTTTCTAAAGGTTTCTTTGACATATGTCATGAGAACAATAGACAACTTTGTATATAATCTCTGATAAGACTGCTGAGAGACTTGGGATTATTTTCGGTGCCCTGTTCTTTTCTATCCCCTCATAAGGATATGTTTATGCTCGGTATAGCGTCTTCTACTACTATCTCAAAAGAATGTCAGCAAGAGTCTGAGTAAGTACTGGTCATGCTAATAGAAATCTCTGATCATTCCTTGAGTTTCGGAGTGATCATCAGTTTTGGCTGAAAAACAAACGCGAGATAAGGATTTTAAATGTAATACATTGACTAAGGAAGAGTAATTTCTATGAATATACTGTTGCTTTTGGTCCCTACTAAAGCAAGAATCTTCCATGCATACAGAAACAGAAATAAAACTGGATTTTATAATTTATACACAAACAGATATATCAAAAGTTTAAATTCAAAACGGATGTCGTTTTAAAAGTCTTCAAGCAATTTGAGCTCACTGACAACAGCCATTACCTGCATTATTGTCTCGCGGAGGTTGTAAATTGAGCAGGTTTTGGCTGTACAATCGAGCGACATAACGCATTGGCGAGGATGGCTGACTGTCCGCCTGCTGCGGACCTGATGTTATACTATGTGTTGGCATAATCGTTCGAGGTCGGATAACAGGTGGTGACCGATTATGTAACTGGTGCCCAGTGGTCCGTAGACTGGGGCTAACTGCGCGATAGGGCTTTACTATACTTGCCGGACGCAGACGGGAAGATGTTGATGGAGACAATGTAGCCGTTGTCAGTGCTGGAGAGCTGTTGCGAGCCACCGCCTGCTCGGTAGAAATTTGATCTCCCAGGCCACCTGACATCTTCATTGCCAAGGATAGACGAGAAGTCCGTTCAGGACCGAATATTTGTAATCGACTCTTACAAAGGGGAGTAGGAGGGATCGCATCAGCTGAGCCGCGTGGCACATATTTACCTTTTAGTTCTCGCTGCAGTTCATTCATGTTTTGTTTGTTCGGTATATTTTCATATAGACTCCTTGACATCATGCTTAATTAACGTGAAAAAAATAAGATAAGATCCATCCAAAGAAATTCTCATTTGCAAAGTACGCCTGGGTACATTTTATTTATTTGTTCGCTTACAAGCCGTTATCTTATCATTGTAAGCTCTAGTTTTAATGGAAATATGGAAAACTGTAATTTATCTTCTCACTCGCCAGTTAGAATACCATCATCTCCAAGCTACTAAACTGTTTATTGCCTTTCAGCATTTTTCTTCTCATGCTATTTTCTCTGTCATTTGATATTATATTTCAATCTCACCTAAACAGCAATACTGGACGTTTCCTGACACCCACATAACAAGCATAATCACACGCTAGCGAAGAGTAGTAAACCCAGTATAATCGATATCTTTATCTTTTAAATATTGGCAGTTAATTCTGGCCCTGCTTAAGTTTTCTGATTATAAATCTATTATGTAGTGTGAAAAATACTAAATGCATTCCACGAAGTTATGATTGCCAGGTTTCACACGTATATTGTTAAAGCTTTAGCAACATACCTGTGCATTATATATGCTGCTGGCCTCAAGACATTTCAAAATCCAACCTTTTAAATGTGGATTGCGATTTCAGCCTCCATATCCGGAGGTTCATAGAAACCTTTTGAAGAACCACAATAAGCCATTACCAAATTTTCACCTAGTGATGGAGATTCAATTGACCGTACCAGCATCAGCCCCACCTAGCCCCCTCTGGCCCAGCAGTCTCATTCATGAGCCTTAATGCTTATTTTTCGATATAGTTAAAATAAAGGAGTGGGTTTCGATATTTGTTCCGCTATTCCATGCATACATGGAATAGATAAAATTTAACTAAATGTAAGAACGAACTAGCTGAGACTTACTGGTGCTAGTTGAATATTCAGCAGTAGCCATGTGATGAATGAGTGGGTGAGTGAGTGTGGATAAGCATTATAATTGGGTTTGTAATTTTCCAAAAAAAACTTTAAAAATCAAATTTTCACGAGAATTGTAACAAGGATGAAGATGACCACCCTATTTTATGTAAATTACAAGATGGACCTACATAATGAGAAATCGATGACGCCCTCATGGGGTATAGGCGGACATGATGTTCAAGGTTGAAGGTCGATTTCAGTTCTAGGCTCTCAAGATAAATGTGACTTTCGCTTTAGGCCATGGATTTCTCAAGAAAGCGTAAATTTTTGCAAAATTTAATGCTGGCCGTATGACTTGTGCATGACTGTGACTTAGTGGTGCTAGTGGAATACTTAGAAGTTTTCATGCAATGAAGAAAACTGCCATCTACATGTACCGTTCAGTTCTGTGTATCTGAGGAAAATAGGCTTAAGCCTTTGAACTCCCTATTTTTTTAATAAAAATCACAAGAAAAAGACGCACTTAGAAGAATCTACAGTCAAGGTAATGCAGACAGATTTACGTAGTAAACTGGTATTTGAAGGTGAAGTAGTCACACAGTCTTCCTGGAGAGCAACAAATGTACATATGTCTTGCCGAGGTTTGAATGCCTCAACAGACTGGGACATAACAATTGCCTAAGTTATTTTATCCCCCGGTTTCATTACACAGTTGGACAAGAACAATTCTTCACATTAAATCTTATTTGCGATACATGTAGATTGAATGGATGCTCCAGAGATTAGTCATAGTGTCAAGTTGGAAAAATTCATCACGCAGTACGGCGCAATCCAAGCCACGTCTTATACGATAGGTTTGTACGAAGTCTCTGTGCCACAGCCTATAACTAAGAAGATAGAGCTTTCGGTTATTTAGGCGGATCTCATATGCCAGCCCCACGAACACCAGCCCCGTCTGGCCCACTCACTAGAAAAATTTGCGCAGTGGACACCACGATTTTCTTGCATTAGCAGCCCCTTTTACTTTATATCGAACGTCCACCACAGATAGCTTTCCCGCATCCGAATCGGCCACTTCTGATATGCTCCTTATTATTGTTTTATTAACGGCCCAATTTTATACAATTAATATGGCTTGCGTTTGGATCCATTCAAGCCATTCCTGTGATGTACCCACTCACTCATGAAATAGGATATGGAAAGGTGAAATTTGTAGTTTTTTTGTAAAAAATAGTTAAATAACACTGTATTCATGCACAGGATAATCTTGTCATAGTTTGTCCACATGGCTGCCGTTATCCGGTGGTGGTTCCTACAAAATAAGAAATATGTTGGTTACCGTGGTGAACATTATGAAAAGAGTTATAGATAACAAAGTCAGGATTAAAATAAATTTTACTAAGTTAATAACGTTTAAACCTGAAATACTTCTAACGTCTATGTGTAAATAGGGTTTTCAAAGGCTCTGCCTATCTCCCTTATATATACTGAATTATAAAAAAAGTGTAGACATTGAGATACTTACCATCTCTTTGGACGCAGACTGCGTTGTGCAAATTAGACCAATGTTGAGACATTCCGGAAGCTGAATAATTATGCCGGATTAATTCAATGGAATAGTTTTACCTTCTCAGTTGCCTTCCCGCGTTTTGATCTGCCACCGTACCTATCTCTGGCACCATAGAACCATTCAATAGCTGTTCTGCGAATAACATCCACGGAACAGTTATTGAAGCTGGTATTTTGGCGAATGGCTTCTGCAGAAAGTTAGGGAAACGTTTAGACATACCTGTTAAAACTTTATAGTGTGGGCAGCCAATAAATGACCGTTTGTCAGTGGAGCCGGCCCAGCAGAAGTTTAGGCACAGGGGTGAACTAGTCACCTTGAACTCTTACTATTTTTGTGGCTCGCCGCTGCAACATTTTGATCAGGATATAGTCATTCTGGTTCCAGAGTCGCCAGGCTTGGATCGCATACTAAAGATATGGCTTTGCAAACGTACCAAAGACTTAAGAAAATCCGTCTTCATCGAAAACTTTAAATGTGCGCTTTGATATCGCACAGCATTTTATTTGTGGATTAAATTACCTTGCAACATTACGTAAAACGCTTCAGGCTGTCTGGCATCCAAATGCCGAGGCACTTCTGTGTTTTTGCTTGTTTGAGTGGCATATCGTTCAAAAAGTAGGGTCGAATATCAATGACTGTGGAAACCAAAAAGGACCTTGGTCTGCTGACAACCACTACCTTAAAACCATCGTCTCACTGCACGAAAGTGGCAAAGAGCGCAATAGCGGTGTTGCATGCCATCAGATGAGCCTTTTTGGATTTCGACGAAGATCTTTTCGCTAAGACTTTTAGAACGTTCATTCAAATCCTCGACACAGACCTCTTAAAATCATCTTGGAAAACGCAGCACAGGCACAGCTCCTGCTACAGAGAAAATCAACCCTGCGGGGTCCACATTCTGAAGTGTTTTTTTTTTCAACCGGAATATGGGTTTAAAGAGCGAATGAAAATGCGACAGCTAATAATAGAACTGGAAACACAAAAGAACAATGGCGAGGCAAATCTCAAAATAAGGGATGGACAGATAGTTCAAGTGAAAAGAAAATTTCTTTGGCCGTAGGCAGTCACCCTGACAGCCTAACTGTCCCTTTTCAGAAACCAAAAACGTGCCCGCTTAAACTAATCGTCCTCAATGCCAGATCGCTGCTTAATAAGATGCCTTTGCTCCAGACTCTGGTTTTCATCCACCGCCCCGACATTGTAATAGTTACAGAGACATGGGCAACAACCTGTGTATCCGACTCCGAACTCTCTATTCTAGGCTACGCTTACATTCGAAATGATCGACACGAGGACCGTGGCGGAGAAAGCTGTATCTACGTTAGGCAACCACTAACATTTTTTCCATTGGACTTTTGCCAATTGAACGCGGTAGAGGAGCTGTTGGCTCCGAGTAGTCCTAAAAGATAACTACTCTTTACTCGTTGGTAGTGTCTATCGCCCACCCAATGCCAGCGAGGATTACGATCTTTGTCTCTCTCAGGCATTTCACGCCACAGCTGACTTAAATCTGAAGTACTGCTTGATTACAGGTGACTTCCATCTTCCTGAAGTTCACTGGTTTCCAACTTTCGGTCCTGCAAAGTTTGAAGACCTACTTGAGGCCATAGATATAGGCATGTGGGACCAGGTAGTTGATTTTCCCACCCGAGGATCAAACATACTTGATCTTATTTTTCGTAGAGGTTGTCAGCCATTGTAAGAGTCACCTTTAGATCCACTTGGGAATTATGATCATACTATAGTTCTTTCTACACTAGAACTAGAGGCTGCTGAAACGTTTTCCAAAAAATATAGCTTTTTACGTGATTTCAGATCAGCAAATATGAGGGAATTGCTAACACACCTAAATTCCCACGACTGGACTAACTTCTTTGTATGTTCGGATGTGAATGTTTGTACTGATACTTTTTACAAAGTTCTATGTCAACTCATCTCTCGTTTTATTCCCCGTAAGAAAATAATTAATGTCAAGGATGAAGTCTACCTCCCTTTATCATTCCGCCGTAGACTGCGTAGACTCTCCCGTCGTTTTCATCTACAAAACGACACCTCCGTCCTGCCCTTGATCCAGCAAATCTTTGAAGAGGCTAAGAGGCTGTCTGACGAAAAACGACAAGCCGATGAGGTTACCTATGCCGAAAACCCTTCGTTAAATGTTGCGAAGCTCTTTTCGCGCACAGTAAAAGCGCAGAGAAAAACGCAGCACCCCGTACTTCGAGACGCCTTACGAAACCCAATAGCTGACGCTAAGTTGACAGCTGATAGCTTCAATGCTTTCTTGTCTAGAACGTTTAGTGAACATATTGTCGACCCCTTTCCTAACATCCGGGTTTGGACAGGTAACGTCCTCGAAACCATAACTTTTACCCTCTGGGACGTGACCGTAGCCATTCGGCGTTTTCGTCAATCTTACAGTCCAGGACCAGATGGCGTCCCGGTCAGCGTTCTTAAGGCGGATGCAAACAATATATTTCCGTCCCTTCTGTATAAAATATTTAATCTTGCTCTTGAAAGTGAAACTTTCCCTATTTTATGGAAGGAATCGCACATACTGCCTATTCCAAAACACGGCTGACCTATGTCATTTGACGACTTTAGGCCAATAAATACACTACCAGCAGTCTCGAAGATCTTCGAGACCTTGATCAAAGACAAGATGATGTGTCACCTAAAGAGAATAACCTACTTAATGCGGCTCAGCATGGTTTTCTCGAAAAAAGGTCTTGTGACACTTGCCAGCTCTCTTTCTTTGATCATGTGCTACAATCTAGAGACAGCGGTTTTGCAATTTACACCGTTTACTTCGATTTCACTAAGACTTTTGATCGTGTTGACCATGATCTCGTACTACTGAAACTTGCCTCCTTCGGCATAGGTAACAAGCTTCTGAACTTAATATTTTCCTATTTGAATGCTCGCGCACAACGGGTTAAAATTTCCGATGTTATCTACAACCCCACGCATGTCAGGAGTGGAGTTATTCAGGGCAGCGTGCTCGGCCCGCTTCTATTTTGCCTCTTTGTCAACGATGTTCCTGATTGTTTTCAGTATGGTAGGCCCTTTATGTACGCTGACGATTTAAAAGTTGCCTATCGATATAAACCGGTTGATCGCAACATCGTGCTTGAGCTCTTAAAAACGGATCTTCAGGCCTTCGCTCAGTGGTGTCGCACATGGCGCCTCTCACTTTCTTGGCAAAAGTGCTCCGTGATGGTTATTGGTGACAACCATCAGCCCCACCTAAGCATAGACGGTCACGATCAAAATGTGCCTGAACTCATAAAGGATCTAGGCATATCATACTCTAGTAGTCTTAATCTGTCAGAGCACTGCGCCCTGACTGTCTCGAAAGCACGCCAAACGATTGGGTGAATTCTTAGACATTTTAAAATCGTCAAAATTAGAATCAGCCTCTATAAAATGTATGTCAGGCCTAGTCTGGAATACTGCTCGTTTCTATTTAGCCTTCTGCACGCTAGTGAACGAAAGAAGATAGAATCAGTCCAACACTTCTTTACAAAAAGAGTTTTCTATTCAGATTACCGAAACATGTCCTACCACCAACGCTGTGAGCTTACAAGCCTTGACCCGCTGTGCCTTCGCAGATTACAGAAGGGATTATTTTTACTGTTTAAACTATGAAACAGCCGTACATTTTACCCCCTTACATCTCTGCGGCACCTCGACCACTCTCGGCCTACCAGTCATCGAGGTTTATTTCTATTTCTTCCTTTGGCACGCATAGTTAGATAGCGACAGTTGTTTTCGGTAAAAGCTATAGCAATCTGGAATAAGCTACCTAGAAGTATCAAAATTCAGCAAAGCTATCCCTTGTTTACGCGAACTGTCACTAGTTTTCTACATTCAGGACACCTTCCAAAACTTTTGGGTGCTGACTCTGTTGAAGCTCTCTTCGGTTCTTATGGCATTCACGGACTCTGAATAGTTTGCAGGTCTTCATGCTGAGGGTAATATTTCTGGCTCTGCAGTCCTCAATTGGCTTATCTCTCAGTCGACATCGAACAGCCGCTCGCCGACATACCTGCTGGTGCAGAATACCGGATCCGTAACATTGAATGGAGAGGTTCTTCACCGGGCAACTGTGTTAACGCGTCCCGGTTTAGAACTTTAATTACTCAATAAGCTGCAGTTTTTTCTCCTGAAAATACCTGAAACAACGATCAGGAGTTTTTTCACTGTCAGCTTGACCCTCTACCGTATATATATTTATTTTTTTGACATTGCCTGTAAACTGGCAATAAATAAATAAAATAAAAATTAAATTAGGCCGCATTTGGAATATGCTATGCACGCCTGGAAACCCTGGACAGTTCAAGATCAGAACTGCCTCGAAATAGTACAGAGGAAAGCCACCAAAATGGTTAGAAGTCAAAGCACCTTGCCATATCAAACCCGCCTAATGAATCTTTATCTGTTCCCTTTGAGTTATAGGCAAATGCGTGGTGGTCTCCTGCAGACATTCCGCATTGTGAAGGAATTGGATTGTTGCCTGGAATTCTCGAACTTCTTTGAATTTGCGGCCACGACCCATCTCCGAGGTCACCCATTGAAACTGCGTGTCCAGCAGGCAAGACTGGATGTGCACAAGTTCTCCTTCTCTGTCAGAGTGGTTAAATCATGGAATGCCCTCCCTGAAGACGTTGTGATGTCACCATCGCTGGAAAGCTTTAAAAGGAACCTTGACGGTTTTATGTTCCAAAACGAGCCTGAGCGATGAGGAATTTATCTTAACCCTCGAGAGTCATGCACCACTTGTCATATTTTAGGACCGCATTTGTACCTTTGCAACCCACACGGTTTCTCTGTATACCGCACTTAATTTTACGATACAAATAGGGTACTCAAAGGCCTATGCCTATTTCCCTCAATAAATTGAATTGAATTGACCTTATTTCGATTTCCCAGACGTAGCAGTGTGCATTTGTTTGAGTTGAAGGACAAGAGCCATCTGCGGGTACACTCTTCCAATCGACGAGGATTGCCTTGGAACTTGTCTTCATCAGCAGGATTGTGCAAGACTTGCCAGATTTTTATATCGTCCACAAACATAGCAAAGTCATAGTCCAATTCCTGAGCACAATCATTTAGGAACAAGGAAAATAATATCGGTTCGAATACTAACCCTTATAGGACTAAACACTCGATGACTGTGCGCTTTGATCACGCTCCACCTATACAGACCAATTGAGGACGACCAACGAGAAAATGCTCTATCCACGCTAGCCGTTTTGCCTCCAATACCCGGATGTTTTCAAATTGTAAAGGAGAAGCTGGTGTGGAACATGATCAGAGACCTTCTGAAATAAATGGTCATTTGGAATATGCTATGCACGCCTGGAAACCCTGGACAGTTCAAGATCAGAAGTGCCTCGAAATAGTACAGAGGAAAGCCACCAAAATGGTTAGAAGTCAAAGCACCTTGCCATATCAAACCCGCCTAATGAATCTTTATCTGTTCCCTTTGAGTTATAGGCAAATGCGTGGTGGTCTCCTGCAGACATTCCGCATTGTGAAGAATTGGATTGTTGCCTGGAATTCTCGAACTTCTTTGAATTTGCGGCCACGACCCATCTCCGAGGTCACCCATTGAAACTGCGTGTCCAGCAGGCAAGACTGGATGTGCACAAGTTCTCCTTCTCTGTCAGAGTGGTTAAATCATGGAATGCCCTCCCTGAAGACGTTGTGATGTCACCATCGCTGGAAAGCTTTAAAAGGAACCTTGACGGTTTTATGTTCCAAAACGTGCCTGAGCGATGAGGAATTTATCTTAACCCTCGAGAGTCATGCACCACTTGTCATATTTTAGGACCGCATTTGTACCTTTGCAACCCACACGGTTTCTCTGTATACCGCACTTAATTTTACGATACAAATAGGGTACTCAAAGGCCTATGCCTATTTCCCTCAATAAATTGAATTGAATTGACCTTATTTCGATTTCCCAGACGTAGCAGTGTGCATTTGTTTGAGTTGAAGGACAAGAGCCATCTGCAGGTACACTCTTCCAATCGACGAGGATTGCCTTGGAACTTGTCTTCATCAGCAGGATTGTGCAAGACTTGCCAGATTTTTATATCGTCCACAAACATAGCAAAGTCATAGTCCAATTCCTGAGCACAATCATTAAGGAACAAGGAAAATAATATCGGTTCGAATACTAACCCTTATAGGACTAAACACTCGATGACTGTGCGCTTTGATCACGCTCCACCTATACAGACCAATTGAGGACGACCAACGAGAAAATGCTCTATCCACGCTAGCCGTTTGCCTCCAATACCCGGATGTTTCAAATTGTAAAGGAGAAGCTGGTGTGGAACATGATCAGAGACCTTCTGGAAATAAATGGTAGCCATATCCACATTGAATTTAGCATCACATAAGGTTAGTTCGTTACACACGATCTTCCCCTACGAAAGCCGTATTGTGCATTGGAAAAGAGGTAACGGGTTTCTTTTTAAATCATTATTTTCTTTTTGACAACCTTCTCCATGACATTGCAACAGATTGAGGTTAGACTAACAGGCATGTTGATTGTAGCAAGTGCACGAAAAGCGCTTTTGTGCAGCGGTGTGATGTGGGCTGTTTTCTTGTCACAAGGACGAATTTCCGTATCGAACAATCTCTGATACAGAAATGAAAGCGTTTTGGCCAGATATCGAGCAAGTTGGAGGAACAGCTTTGATGGAATTTTGGTGGGGATTTTTATTTTATTTTATTTCTTTATTGCCAGTTTACACGCAAGGTCAAAAATATATGCAGTAGAGGGTCAAGCTGACAGTGAAAAAAAACTCCTGATCGTTCTTTAAGATGTTTTCAGGAGAAAAAACTGCTGCTTATTGAGTAATTAAATTCAGGACAGGGACGCGTTAACACAGGTGCCCGGTGAACAACTTCTCCACTCAGTGTTACGGATCCAGTATGCTGCACCAGCAGGTATGTCAGCGAGCGGCTGTTCACTGTCGACTGAGAAATAAGCCGATTGATGTCTGCAGAGCCAGCAATATTGCCCTCAGTATGAAGTCTGGCACAGGATTCAGAGTCAGTGAACGCCATCAAAACCGAAGAGAGCTTCAACAGAGTCATCACACAAAAGTTTGAGAAAGTGTCATGAATGCAGAAAACTAGTGACAGTTCGCGTAAACAAGGGATAGCTTTGCTGAATTTTGATACTTCTGGGTAGCTTATTCCAGATCGCTATTTGTTCACCGAAAAAAAAACTGTCGGTATCTAACTGTGCCTGCCAAAGGAAGAAATAAAAATAAATCTCGATAACTGGTGCACCGAGAGTGGTCGAGGTGCCTCAGAGATATAAGGGGGTTAAATGTACGACGGTTTAGAAGTGTAAACAGTAAAAATAGTCCCTTCTATAATCAGCGAAGCCACAGCGGGTCAAGACTTGTAAGCTCACAGCGTTGGTGGTAGGACAGGTTTCAGTGTTCTTAATAGAAAACTCTTTTTTTGTAAAGAAGTGCTGGACTGAATCTATCTTCTTTCGTTCACTTTCGTGCAGAAGGCTAAATAGAAACGAGCAGTATTCCAGACAAGGCCTGACATACATTTTATAGAGGCTGATTCTAATTTTGACGGTTTTAAAATGTCTAAGAATTCACCCAATCGTTTGGCGTGCTTTCGAGACAATCAGGTTGCAGTGCTCTGACAGACTAAGACTTCTAGTATATGATATGCCCAGATCCTTTATAACTTCAGGCACATTTAGATCGTGACCGTCTATGCTTAGGTGGGGCTGATGGTTGTCGCCAATAACCATACTAAGCAATTTTGCCAACAAAGTTCGAGCATAAAAAAAAGTTAGTCCAATCGTGGGAATTTAGGTGTGTTAGCAATTCCCTCATATTTTCTGATCTGAAATCACGGAAAAAGCTACATTTTTTGGAAAACGTTGCAGCAGCCTCTAGTTCTAGTGTAGAAAGAACTATAGTATGATTAGAATTCCCAAGTGGATCTAAAGGTGACACTGACAATGGCTGTCAACCTCTACAGAAAATCAGGTCAAGTTTGTTTGATCCTCGGGTGGGAAAATCAACTACCTGGTCCCACATGCCTATATCTATGGCCCCAAAAATGTCTTCGAACTTTGCAGGACCGGAAATTGGAAACTAGAGAACTTCAGGAAGATGGAAGTCACCTGTAATCAAGCAGTTCTTCAGATTTAAGTCAGCTGTGGCGTGAAATGCCTGAGAGAGACAAAGATCGTAATCCTTGCTGGCATTTGGTGGGCGATAGACCCTATCAACGAGTAAAGAGTTGTTATCTTTGTGATCTTCTCGGAGCCAACAGCTCTCTTCTACCGCGGTAAATTGGAGATATTGCAACGGAAGAAATGTAAGTGGTTGCCTAACATAGATACAGCTTCCTCCGCCACGGCCCTCATGTCGATCATTCCGAATGTAAGCGAATGTAAGCATGCCTTCAGATATTTTACTTTTTTAAAGACAGCCTTTTATCGAAAGCGCATATTCCGAATAATTAGCGCTCTCATAAGCTCGTATCTAGATGAAATAAAAACAGCTTTTCTGGTGAAAATCAATTTAAAGAATTAATAAAAGTGCTTAGCTTTGTTTTATAATTCCTGATATTTCGAAACCGTCATTGTTTCTCATAACGTAATTGGATTCCTGTAAAGTGTGCTTTTTCGTTAATATTTGTATAGAAATTTGGTATTATGAATTGCTCGCTGGAGCAAATCCCTTTGTAATCCTGTCCTCTTTTGAAAATCACGCTTTTAACCTTATTCGTTTGGGTTTTGTATGCTTGCAAGGCCAGATTTTCATTGGATTGGCGAAATTTCTTCCAAAGCCTTCCTTTCCGGTTACTCTCTCTTTTTAGATCTCTTGTTAGCCACTGTGGTCGCTTGGATCTCCTTAGTTTTGCTAACGTACAGTGGCAATATATTAAATTTAACAACCACTTCTGCAATAAATTCCAGGCCTCTGTGACGATCACAAGGAAGAGAAGATTCTAGTCTATTCGTGATGACCCAGATCTAATTTGCAAAATCTCCTCGCCATATATTGGGCCTGGTTGTATTTATTGCAGATAGCAAAGAATATAAACCATATTCCCAGAAAGTTCTGCATAATCACCTTGACCAAGTGGAGGTAGGGAGTGTAACTCCTCTTTACTGACAGGATATTTAGTTAAGACAACTATTCTGTTGTCGTTCAGGCACTCTCGTTAAAACAAATGCATGCATGAGAAGAGCTTCAAATTTTCTATTTAGCAGACGGCAATCAAAGGATTAATTTGAGCACTGCGCCTGCATATCGTTCCATCAAATGCTGGGTGCATGATAAAAACATCAAGGCGACTAACCATCGCCTTAATGTTTATTAATTTAAAATTAAGAATGAATACTTGGTTAGCACCGGCAAGGAACTGTCTGAGGAAAAATAAGAAACGAAATAAAGTTATCACAATGTGTGCAGATAAAATTTTCAAATACTTAATAATGTAGATAGAACTTGTCCTGCTATGTCAACAGTTAGCGATGTTTTGAAATTAATGATTAACTATAAAAAATAGGCAGTGAAAAAAACTCCTGCTTTAAAAATGGAGGCAGAGTTCAATAGGCCTTAATTTTTGAATCGAAGGTATTAGAAAAAACTGCTTAGGAAAAAATGGTCAGGTGGTAGAGTAGGGCAATACTGCAGAAGCATTTCAGAATGAGATAATGAAACGTCGAGATGATTCTTTCTTGATTACTTAGGCGTATGAAAGAAAATCTCACAAAAATGCATCAATGAACTTAATTCCTCAGCATCTTAGGATCCAGAATTGAATTCTGATGATTGTTAGTATCCAAAGAAACAGCAGCATTTTAAAATGTGAACAACTGAATAATAATAATAGTTATAATAATAGTTGTATTTAATACCGGTTTACAGGCATTGTCAGATGAAATATTCAGTGGATAGAGGCTGGCAGTGAAAAAAACTCCTGAATATATATCATTATAAGTGTTTTTCCTATTTTCATGTTATTCAGGAGAAAAAACTGCCGCCTGTAAGGATGATAGCAATTCAGATCAGGGAAGGACTAACACAATTGCAGTCTCTTTGCAGTCTCTCTGTCTTTGCTAGGAACCGGGATTCTGCCTCAGGCAAGAAATCATCCGTGTACGGTCGCTCACTGTCTGCCAAAGACGTCAACGGGTGCAGGCTGCAGAGACGGAGCCGTATCCCTCAAGGTAACACCTGGGATCGAGTTCAGATGCCGCGCACTCCGTCGAACAGGAAAACAGATTCTACCGTGTCGGCGCCCAGAATTCTTGGAAACTGTTCTGAATGCAAAAAAACTAGTAATGGTAATCTTAAACAAAGAATAACTCCGTTAGACTTTTATATTATGGGGAAGTTTATTCCACATGGCCATGGCGTTTACCAAAAAGAACCGTCGATACTTAACTGTGCGAGCTAATGGAAAGAAATAAAAAGACATTGCGATGACTGCTGCGCCGAGGATGGTCAAGCTGCCTCACAGTGATAAGGAGATTAAACGTACGATTATTCAAAAGCTTAAACAGCAAAAATAGTCCCTTCTGCACTCGAGGAAACCATAAGGGATCAATGTTAACAAGGCCACAGCGTTCTTGATACGACAGATTACGGTGCTCCAACGATAAAATTCTTTTCGTGAAGAAGTGTTGGACCGATTCTATTTTTTCTTCCGTTCGCTAGCGTGCAGAAGGCTAAATAGAAACGAGCAGTATTCAGGCCAGGTCTAACGTTCATTTTATAAAGGCGAAGTCTAATATCAATAGTTTTTAAAATTTCGGAGGATAAACCCGGCAGTTCTGCGTGCTTTGGAGACACTCAGGGCGCAATGCTCTGAAAGATTGAGACCGTTGGAATATGATATGCCCAGGTCCTTAACAACGCCAGGTACATTTATATCGTGGCCATCTATGCTTAGATGAGGGCTGATGGTTGTCACCGACAACCATAACGGAACATTTGTGCCAAGAAAGGGAAAGGCGCCATGTGCAGCACCACTGGGCAAAGGCCTCGAGATCATTTTTTAATAGATCAAGCACGGTGTCGCGATCTGCCGGCTTGTATCGATAGGCAACTTTTTAAATCGTCGGCATACATTAAAGGGCCTACCATTTCGAAATAAACCTGGCACATCATTGACAAAAGACAAAAATAAAAGCGGGCCTAGCACACTACCCTGAATAACTCCACTCCGCACACGTGCCGAGTTTGAGATAGCATTGGAGATCTTAACATGTTGTGTACGAGAGCTCAGGTAAAGAAGATATCAAGCTCAGAAGTTTTACCACATATACCGAAAGAGGAGAGTTTCAGGAGAAGAAGGGCATGGTCAACACGATCGAAGGCCTTGGTGAAATCGAAATAGACTATGTAAAGTGCAAAAGCCATTATCCCTAGATTGTAGAACATGATCAAAGAAAGAGAGCTGACATGTGTCACAAGACCTAGTTTTTGAGGAACCCATGCTGGGCTGCACTCAATAGGTTATTCTCAGTTAAATGATACATCATCTTATCTTTGATCAAGGTCTCCAGGATTTTCGAAGCTGCGGACAGTGTGTTGATTGGCCTAAAATCGTCAAATGACGTAGATTGGCCGCGTTTGGGGATATGTAGAATATGCGACTCCTTCCATACACTGGGAAAGGTTTTACTTTCAAGAGCTAGATTAAAATATCTTACATAGAAGTGACGGGAAAATATCATTAGCATCCGCCTTTATAATACTGATCGGTACGCCATCTGGTCCAGGACTATAAGATTGACGAAAACGTCGAATGGCTACGGTTACGTCCCAGAGGGTAAAAGTTATGGTTTCGAGGACGGCACCGGTCCAAACCTGGATGAGTGGAGGGAGCGGTCGAATTTTCAATAAATGTTCTGGACAAGAAAACGTTAAAACTATCAGCCGTCAATTTGTTATCAACTACAGGATTGCCAATGGAATCCAGTAGTACAGGGTGCCATGTTTTACTATGGGTTCTAATTGCGCGTGAAAAATTTCGCTACATTTAACGAACGGTTTTCAACATATTTGACCTCTTCAGCTAGCCATTTTTCTTCGTTTAGCCTCTTGGCCTGCTCAAAAATACGGTGAATCAAGGGCAGAACGGAAATGTCGTTTTGCAAATGGAATCTACGAGAGAGTTTACGCAACCTACGGCGAAAAGATAAAGGGAGATAAACCTCATCCGCGACATTAATTAATTTCTTACGGGGAACAAAACGAGAAATAAGTGCATCTAAAACTTGGTAAAGCATACTGGTACAGGTGTTCACATCCTGACACATAAAGAAATTAGTCCAGTCGTGGGAGTTAAGATGTATCAATAATTCTGTCGAAAGCGCTAATCGAAAATCAAAGAAAAAGCTATATTTCTTGGAAGGCATTTCATCGGTTTTGAATTGTAGTGTAGAATGTGTTCGTCCGTATTACTTCATCGTTTGGATGACTGGTGATATAAGGAGACAACATACTTCATGGGTGACTTGAGGTAGCAAAAAATATAGTTTCAAGAGGGTCGCTTAAATTCCCGATGGTCCTTTCTCCAATTCATGGGAAAGCTACTAGGAAACGATGAGAAAATAAAAGAGTAATAGAATCAGTGTTAAGATAAGTGTGCAGTCTACGCTTGAATTTAGATAGACTAGATAATGACCTTGTTTTCATTTGGCAAGTTATTCCAAAGAAAACTATACCTAGAAGCAAATAAGAGAGAGAGTTTACACGTGAAAGATGCAGAGGGAGGTATAATAAATGCAGAATTTCTTAGGTTATAAGGAAGACTAACGGGGGTAATGACAGAAAGCTTGGGGGGAGTTGAGCTATTATTTAGTCGGCAAAAGAGACAAAAGCCTGTTTCAAGTCTCCTGACACAACGAAATTTATCTTCGTTAGATGGCATCTTGTTGAGTAGGGAGTAATTGAATGATTCGGAAATAGGAGTTTTTTTGTGAAGGAACTTTGGACATTTTCAATTTTTTAACGGCTAGATTCGTTCATTAAACCGCAGAAAGGACAGCAATATTCAAGAATGGGAAGAACAAACATACGATAAAGTCTTAATTTAATTTCAGGAAGGTAGAAATTATAAGAAATAAAACCGCAAATCTGAGCAGCTTTGGCCGTAATTCTATCGGCATGAGGCGAAAGAGCTAATTTAGTGGTATAGCTTAAACCCAAGTCCTTGATGGAGGAACATTCAATCATAGGGCAACCTTCAAAAATAAGAGGTTTCGGCAGGCTTACAGGCCCAAAACGCATAAAGCGTCAATTAGTAGGTGACAACTCCATAAGCCATGTGGAGCTCCAGGCCGAAAGAGCGTCTAAGTCTGAATGAATTTGTTCTAGGCACCGTTCGGTCGTAGAGTTAGAGAAGGAATACACGCATTTGAGGTCATTAGCATAAATAAAAGATTGAGAATGTTTAACTATCGATGAAATATCATTTATATACAATAAGAACAACAAAGGACTTAATACGGTACCTTGAAGGACACCACTAACAATCTGGGTAGCACTTGGGTGTGAGGACCCTTCTAAAACTTTTTGTTTTCGATCATTTAGGTATGATCTTATAAAGTCAGTAAGGGGACAACGAAATCCTATAGCTTCTAGTTTAGCAAGATGTCATCTATGAGTCACTATTGCATCCACCTTTAGAACGCTGACCGGGAACGAGTCGGATACACAGGGTGTTGCCCATGTCTCTGTAATTATTACAATGTCAGGGCGGTGGATGAAAACCAGAGTCTGGAGCAAAGGCATCTTATTAAGCAGAGATCTGGCATTGTGGACGATTAGTTTAAGTGGGCACGTTTTTGGTTTCTGAAACGGGACAGTTAGGCTGTCAGGGTGACTGCCTTCGGCCAAAGAACTGCTCATTTCACTTGAACTATCTGTCCTTTCCTTATTTGAGATTTTCCTCGCCATTGGTCATCCTTTACATTAATTATTTTCTTACGGGGAACAAAACGAAAAAATGAGTGGACCTAGAACTTGATACACTGTTTCAGTACAAACATTCACATCCGGACATACAAAGAAGTTAGTCGAATCGTGGAAATTTAGGTGTGTTATCGATTCCCTCATATTTGCTGATCTGAAATCACGGAAAAAGCTATATTTTTGGAAGACGATTTAGAAGCCTCTAGGTCAAGGTTAAGGTCAAGGCGTGCAGCTCGTTTTTGAAAGCTAAGTGAAAGTTCTAATTTTTCAGGATTTCCTTATCCAAAGCTTAAATTACTTACTGATTTTTTGATAAAAAGTTTGCACTTTTAACAATCTATCAACTGCTTATACCTGTGGTGCTCGTCCACTTCTACAGGCGTGAACATTTAGGGTCAACGTTTTCAACCGATATAGCCTCGTTATTAGTCAGGTGGATCGCTCATGCTAATAGGTTTTCTCAAGCACGTATAAAGGTCCATAGCTAAAATTTTGGAAAACACATTTGTCGCGGAATATTATTCGCCGGATTTTTTCCTAAGTTTGACCAAATAAAAGCCTCCTAGCAAAAATGAGAACGAAAATCTCGGCTCGTCGCAAGCTCTCAGCCATTGCTCTGAAGCGTTGCTTGGTTTCATCAAGTAGTCACAGCAGTGATATGCATATGCAACTAATTGTTAAAGCTAAGCAGCTTGATCTCTCTGCTTTACAAAATTGTAATGATTTTATTCTAAAGTTTGGATCAGTTCTCTCTATACTGGGGAACTTATTCGACGGTGACATCTCTGCTCTTCCCTCTCAGGAATGTCAGCGTCTGGATTCTTTCGTCCATTTGTTTGCCAGTGAAACATCAGACCAACAGAAAAGAAATTATAATTTTCTTTTAAAAAATGTTTCCCGGGACAGACCACCCATTGACGTTGCCGTAGACTTCCTGTACTCGTGCGGTTTCAACTACTAAATAGC
This sequence comes from Schistocephalus solidus, assembly GCA_017591395.1. NCBI lineage: Eukaryota > Metazoa > Platyhelminthes > Cestoda > Diphyllobothriidea > Diphyllobothriidae > Schistocephalus > Schistocephalus solidus. Next base: position 93,753 of record WEDG01005177.1, read on the forward strand.
GGAAGCCAAATACCTCTCCTCCGTAGCAAACAACCACCTATATTAGTCACCCTTTTTTCACCAATCGAGGTGGACTCCATTTTTGCACAACGAGGTCGCATTTCTCGTTATCAAGAGGTTGCAAAATGTTTCCTTTGTCGGGATCTTACACCGATGGAGCGAAGGAATGTGTCTCCCCTCTTGCCTAGGTCTTCGGCCTCTCAATCCATTATCAATAAGTCTGGTCATGGCTATGCAAACCATAACGAGACGGTACAGCAATCTCCTATATTGCCCAGTTCAAAAACCTCCTCAACTTCAACTCCCGCTCTTCTTGAAACGAATCCGTTAACGCCTTCTTCCTCGCGAATAGGAATTTTCAACGCAGTAGCTATCAGCCATGTCGTAAGCCCACCTTTAATGTCAGTAACTCCGTCTAAAGTGCCAAGACCGACTGCTTCTCCGTTTCAACGTAGTTTTCCTTGTATTCCTACTGTTGACTTAGTCAACAAAACTGGGTAAAGTCCGCCTCTTTCCCATTCCACGCTATCCACTCCGGTTTCAGCTGTCCAATCTATTAAACTTATCAATAATCTGGGCAAGTCAAAGTTTGCTCCAAACTTAAGTTCCAAAATACCCAGAATTTCCTTAGCAACTATCCCAACCAAACAACTTCTCAGGCTACCCAATTTATTAACTCTACTCCAAAACAATTTGTTCCATTTTCAAATCTTATTCTCCCACCATATTATTCCAATATTCCTCAAAATCCTATTTTAAGGCCTCTTATTGTCGCTAACACAGAAAATAGCCTTCCTCTCAATGGATACCACCCAAATCTGTTTCTCTACAATAATCCTAATTTAGTTAGCCTTAGCAGCTTAGCTAATTGTAGACAGCAGCAATTTTACTTTCCGTCCGCACCTTCCTCTCTACAGTTTTCTTCCCCACCACCATGTCTTCCTTTTATATAAGTAACGATAACCCTAGTTTGGATACTCGAACTACGCTAGATGTTATATATACTTAATGCTAAATCTGTTTTAAATAAGATGGCCCAACTGAGGGCCATTGCTTTCGAGTTAATGCCCGATGTTTTATGTGTAACTGAATCTTGGACCCATCCCTTAATTTCCGACTCTTTGCATGTCATAGACCAGTGTGATCTCTACCGTCAAGACCACATTAGCAAGCGTAGTGATGGCTGTCTTCGCTATATTAAAGCTTCATTTAAGCACTTCTTATTTGATATAGATGTTACGTCATTCTCTGGTAATTACTGCTTCGCATCCATTATCCTGTCGCCCCGGCAAAAGGCGATTCTCGGATGTATTTACAACCCGCCTAATTCATCATCTAATGATGATGCAAAACTTTGTGAAATTTTTAAATTGATTTCGGAGTCCAATTTTAACATGAAAATAATCGCTGGGGATTTTAATTTCCCTGAATTGACTGGATTTCAAAATCTTGTCCACCCAGACTGAGGCATTTCCTAAATACCATTAATGTTTCTAATTGGTCTCAGCTTATCCGTTCTTCAACGGGAGACAAGCATATTTTTGACCTGATTTTCACAAACGACATTGCTCCCCTCTTCGTTGAGTTTAAGCAGGGCCTCTTCCAAAGTGACCGTAAACTAAGTCACTGTTGCCTTCCGATTGTCTCATCGAAAAAGGCTAGTGACGTTCGTACCTATCATGCTTTTGACCTCGCAGATATGAGCTTTTTTTCTATTTATTGAGGGAAATAGGCATGGGCCTTTGAGTACCCTATTTGTATCGTAAAATTAAGTGCAGTATACAGAAAAACCTTGTGGGTTGCAATGTTACAAAAGGCGGTCATAAAATATGACAAGTGGTGCACGACTCTCGAGGGTTAAGATAAATTCCTCATCGCTCAGGCTCGTTGCGGAACATAAAATTGTCAAGGTTCATTTTAAAGCTTTCCAGCGATGGTGACATCACAACGTCTTCAGGGAGGGCATTCCATGGTTTAAACACTCTGACAGAGAAGGAGAACTTGCGCACATCCAGTCTCGCATGCTGGGCACGCAGTTTCAATGGGTGACCTCGGAGATGGGTCGTGGTGGCAAATTAAAAGAAGTTCGAGAATTCAGATATGAGCTTAATTAATAACTTTTTGGAGTCATTTGACTGGCAGCATCTCTCCTCCATGAACGATGCAGCAAGTCTTTGTGACTTCATGTCAGTCGTTTCAAATAACATCCTGGAGCTTGTACCAGCAAAATACCAGTGGGTGACATCGGAAATAAAAAGGAATCTCAAGAAGAAAGAAGACTGTGGAGAACATATGCCAGATATCAACAACCTGAACATTTTTTTCCGCTTTTTAAGAAACAGCGAAATCGGTGTCGGAATCTTCTGAGAAAAAGAAAGATCAAACTTTGAGTCAGAAATAGTCAAAGACATACCAAGAAATTCGAAAAAGGTTTTATGCTTACGTTAATAAGGCAAAACGAAATCGCGACTGCATTCCTTGTCTTAAAGACAATCAGGGAAACAGGTTAATTGATAACTCTGATAAGACCTGCCTCTTATCCAATTTCTTTATGTCCGTGTATACCGAGGAACCATTTTTGACGAGGATGAATACTACAGTACTGCCACATCTACAAACAAAATAAGCACGGTGTCGTTCCCAATGGACACAGTAAGAAAAAAACTCTGAAACAGCTACAGCCCACTAAATCACCTGGCCCAGATGGTATATCCGCAAAAAGTTTTCAATGAACTCACAGAACAGCTGGCCCTTCCAGCTCTCCAAGATATTTGAAAGTTCGATGGAGGCGGGGGCTCTGCCTACCGAGTGGAAGATAGCCAACATAACCCCCCATCTATAAAGGAGGAGAGAGGACATCACCAAACAGTTTCCGACCAGTCAGCCTCACAAGTATCTGTTGCAAAATGATGGAGAAGATTATTAAAAACGGAACTGATGAGGCATCTTGAAGAGAATAACTTGCTAAGTTCATATCAACATGGATTTCGAAGTGGTCGATCCTGCCTCACAAACTTGCTCACATCCATGGAAAGTTGGACAAAATCATTAGAAATGGGTTTGTCAGTCGATGCAGTCTGCATTGACTTTAGCAAAAGCCTTTGACAGGGTTCCACACAAACGTCTGATCTTTAAGCTCCGTCAAATGGGTGTGACTGGCAACCTACTCAAATGGTTGGCCGACTTTCTCACAGACAGGCGCCAGCGTGTTTTGTATCGGAGACACCAAGTCTCACTGGGAAACCGTTCACAGTGGAGTTCCGCAGGGCAGCGTTCTGGGTCCCATTTTGTTTCTGATATACGTAAACGACTGCCTGGATTGTCTGACATGCGAGAAGGTAATGTTCGCTGACGATTTGAAGTTATGGAACTCGATTGAGAAAAACTGGAGGATGCGCGAAAATTACAACAAAACTTAGATCGCTTGCAAACATGGTGTGATGAGTGGCTGCTGAACCTTAATCTTAACAAATGCCAAATAATCCGACTGCGGTCTAGTTCCAGAAGGCTGATTGAGTTTGAATACCAGTACTCCATCAGTGGTCACCAACTCCAGGAGGTAAATATTCTAAAGGACTTGGGTATATGGATAACACCAACTCTCAAACCATCGTCGCACTGTGCGAATATCGCAAAAGAAAGCAATGTGTATCTAAGGCGCAATCAGGAGGTCCTTCGTTAATTTTTGACGGAGAGCTTTTTTTGGGCGCGTTTATGGAACATTTATCCGGCCGGTGTTGGAATATTGCGTTCAGGCGTGGCGCCCTTGGACGAAACATGACTACGCTCTGCTGGAGAAAAGTTCAACGGAGAGCAACGAAACTAGTCAGCGGATTGGAATGCCTACCCTATGAGGGGCCGCCTAGAAAAGACTTAAAATGTTTCCTCTCTCTTATAGGCAATACAGAGGGATATGATCTTAGTCTTCAAACTGGTCAGAGGAGTTGATTGTGCTCTTCAGATGGCCAACTTTTTTTGAATTGGCAAACATGACAAGTCTCCGAGGTCACCAATACAAACTGAAAAGAAATCACGCCAAACTTGAAGTACGGGCCAACTTCTTTTCCCAACGGGTGATTGACGAATGGAACAAGCTGCCAGCCTCAGTTGTTCAGGCTGAAAGCGTTGAAATGTTTAAAAGAAGACTTGATGCATTTTTACTTGATGAACATATATTTAGTCGACAGCAATGATTGATATACTAAAACGACTATCGCCATGTAAAATTTGCTTGTTTTGCTAGCGTCTATCTGTAAATAGGGTTTTCAAAGGCTCTGCCTATCTCCCTTATATATACTGAATTATACTGAATTATACTGAATTATTTTGGTTGGCACAAGCTTCAGGATGTTATTTGAAACGACTGACACGAAGTCACAAAGACTTGCTGCGTCGTTCATGGAGGAGAGATTCTGCCAGTCCAATGAGTCAAAAAAGTTACTAATTAAGCGCATATCTGCGAGGTCAAAAGCATGATAGGTACGAACGGCACTAACCTTTTTCGATGAAACAATCGGAAGGCAACAGTGAATTAGTGTATGGTCACTTTAGAAGAGGCCCTGCTTAAAATCAACGAAGAGGGGAGCAATGTTGTTTGTGAAAATCAGGTCTAAAATATGCTTTTCTCTCGTTGAAGAACGGACAAGCTGGGACCAATTTGAAAAATTAATTGTATCGAGGAAAGGCTGAAATATGGGTGGACAAACGTTTGAAATCCAGTCAATTTCAGGAAAATTAAAGTCCCCAGCGATTATTTTTAATGTTAAAATTGGACTTCGAAATCAATTTAAAAAAATTTCACAAAGTTTTGCATCATCATTGGATGATGAATTAGGCGGAGTTGTAAATACATCCGAGAATCGCCTTTTGCCTGGACGACAGGATAATGGATGCGAAGCAGTAATTACCAGAGAATGACGTAACATCTAGATCAAACGGGAAGTTCTTAAATGAAGCTTTAATATAGAGAAGACAACCACCACCACGCCTACTAATGCGGTCTTGACGGTAGAGATCGTACTGGTCTATGACAAGCAAAGAGTCGGAAATTAAGGGATGGGTCCAAGATTCAGTTACGCATAAAACATCGGGCATTAGCTCCGAAAGCAATGGCTCTCAGTTGCGCCATCTTATTTAAAAACAGATCTAGCATTAAGTAATATGACATCTAGCGTAGTTCGAGTATCCAAACTAGGGTTATCGTTACTTATAAAAAAGGAAGACTTGGTGGTGGGGAAGTAAACTGTAGAGAGGTAGGTGCTGGCGGAAAGTAAAATGGCTGCTGTCTACAATTAGTTAAGCTGTTACTGCTAACTAAATTAGGATTATTGTAGAGAAACATATTTGGGTGGTATCCATTGAGAGGAAGGCTATTTTCTGCGTTAGCGAAAATAGGAGGCCTATAAATAGGATTTTGAGGAATATTGGAATAATATGGGGGGAGAATAAGATTTGAAAACGGAACAAATTGTTTTGGAAAACTGGTACCGTAAGGGGAAGGGTTAAATAATGGGGCAGCCTGAGAAATTGATTGGTTTGGATAATTGCTAAGGAAATTTTGGGTATGTATGGTAGCTGCTGGAGGGTTAGGAGGTTACCCAACTTTAATAACATTTGTCTTTTTGGAACTTAAGTTTGGAGCATCCTTTGACTTGCCCAGGTTTTTGATAAGTTTATTAGATTGGACAGCTGAGACCGATTAGATTGGACAGCTGAGACCGGGGCTTGAGATAACATTGATGATCTTAACATGTTGTGTGCGAGAGCTCAGATAAGAAGATATCAAATTCAGAAGTTTACCACATTAACCAAAAGAGGAGAGTTTCAGAAAAAGAAGGGTATGATCAACATTTATTTAGAATTTAGAATTTATATTTGGTTAGCACCGGGAAGGTACTGTCTAAGCAAACATTAGTAACGAAATAAAGTTATGACAATGTGTGCAGATAAATGTACAAATTCATAACTTGTCCTGCTATGTCAACAGTTAGCAATGTTTTAAAATTAATGGTGAACTAGAAAAAATAAGCAGTGAAAAAAACTCCTACCATGAAAATGGAGGCAGAGTTCAATAGGCCTTCATTTTTGAATAGAAGGTAGGAGACAAAAACTGCTTAGGAAAAAATGGTCAGGTGGTAGAATAGGGTAATACTGCAGTAGCATTTCAGAATGAGATAATAAAACGTCGAGGTGATTCGTTCTTGGTCACTTAGGCGTATGAAACAGAATCTCACGAAAATGCGTCAATGAACTTAAGTCCTCAGCATGATAGGATCCAGAATTGAATTCTGATGATGGTAAGTATCCAAAGAAACCGCAGCATTTAAGACTGTGGACCACCGAATTTGTACGTCCGAATGACGTCATCGTTTGGAGGACGGGTGATATAAGGAGACATTATAGTTCATGGGCGTCTCGAGGTAGCGTAAATATAGTTTCAAGAGGGTTAATCAAATTCCCGATGGTCCTTTCTCCGAGTCATGGGGAAAGCTACTGGGAAAAGATGAGGAAAATAAAAGGTTAATAGAATAAGTGTTAAGATAAATGTGCAGTCTTCGCTTGAATGCAGATAGACTAGTTAACGACCTAATTTCAATTGGCAAGTTATTCCAAAGAAAAACTATACCTAGAAGCAAAGAAGAGAGAGCGTTTACACGTGGAGGATGCAGGGGGAGGTATAATTAGTGCAGAATGTCTTAGTTAAGAAGGAAGACTAACGGGGGTAATGACAGAAAGCTTTGGGAGAGTTGAACTATTATTAAGTCAAAAAAGGAGACAAAAGCCTGCTTCAAGTCTCCTGACCCAAAGAAATTTTAGCTTCGTAAGCTGGCATCTTGTTGAGTAGGAAGTAGTGGAAAAAGTCGGAAATAGGAGTTTTTTGTGAAATGTCTTTGGACATTTTCAATTTTTGAACGGCTAGATTCGTTCATCAAACCGAAGAAAGGACAGCAAAATTCAAGAATGGGAAGTACAAACATACGATAAAGTCTTAATTTAATTTCAGGAAGGTAGAAATTATAAGAAATAAAACCGCAAATCTGAGCAGCTTTGGCCGTAATTCTATCGGCATGAGGCGAAAGATCTAATTTATTGGTTTAGCTTAAGCCCAAGTCCTTGATGGAGGAACATTCAATCATATGTCAACCTTCAAAGATAAGAGGTTGCGGCAGCCTTACATGATCAAAGGCCTTAGTGAAATCGAAATAGACTATGTTACTTGTAAAACCATTGTCCCTAGATTGTAGAACGTGATCAAAGAAAGAGAGGTGAAAGATATCCCAAGACCTTGTTTCGAGGAACCCATGCTGGGCTGCACTTAGTAGGTTATTTTCCGTTAAGTGATACATCATCTCATATTTGATCAAGGTCTCCAGGATTTTCGAAGTTGCGGACAGTGTGTTGATTGGCCGAAAATCGTCAAATGACGTAGATTTGCCATGTTTGGGGATGGGTAGAATATGCGATTTCTTCCACACACTGGGAAAGGTTTCACTTTCCAGAACTAGATGAAACATCATACATAAAAACGTGACGGAAAAATATAATTATCATCCGCCTTTATAATACCGATCGGTACGTTATCAGGTCTAGGATTATAACATTGAGGGAAACGTCGAATGGCTACGGGTACGTCCCAGAGCTTAAAAGTTATGGTTTCGAGGATGGCACCGGTCTAACCTTAAATGGTCGGAGGGGGAGCGGCCGAATTTTCAATAAATGCTCTGGACAAGAAAACGTTAAATTTATCGACCGTCAATTTAAGTCACTTAAGTAACTTTATTTAGGGAAGTAGGCTTTCGCCCTTGAGGTACCTATTCACATGCAAAATTCCAATAAAAAAACGTTTACAGAAATAAATTTAACAAATGGAAATGAAGGGTCATCGATAAGTGTGGGCCAGGCGCAAGCTGCCGTTGCCGACACAATCTTCATTATATGTACAATAGTTTCTCAGCAAATGAGTGTCCCGTTTGCATTCAAATGTGTAAACAGTTTCTGAAAGGAACACCTCGTCAGGAAGTCCGTTACATGCTCCAACGACCCTCTGCAAAAAGGCGTTCCAACGGACGTCCATGTGGACTAACTTCCTCTGCAGTTTAAAGGGAAGACCCCACAGATGTTCCGTCTCAGCCAATTCCAATAAGTCAGCAAATTCACGGACACACTCGCGGCCTCTGACAATCCGGTAGGTTTGGATGAGATCACCGCGTAGTTGCCTGTAATTGAGAGAAAACAAATCACGTGCAGCCAGTCTGGCTTCATAAGGCAGATGACTAAGATTCTTGACAATCTTCGTAGCCCTCGCCTGCACTCATTCCAGCTGTAGATAATCCTCCTTAAACCCCAAACACCAGGCCTGAACGGCATATTCAAAATGAGATCAAACTAATACTTTAATAATTAATTAATAGGCATTAATAATTGTATTTAATGCCGGTTTACAGGCATTGTCAGATGAAATATTCAGTGGGTAGAGGCTGGCAGTGAAGAGTTCCTTATCAATCTGCACTAATCCTCGTCTGAGCGCAAATAGACCTGTGTCGCGCGTTTAGCTGCCTTTAAACACTGTGAAGATGGTTTGAGTGAGGAGTTTATAAGAACACCGAGGTCCTTCTTTTCCTTGACAATTGAAAGGGCTGCCCATTGAGAATGTTTGGGTAGGAATCATCCTCTGCACTGGTCCTTTTGGTACGGAGCCTTACGACCACACACTTCCCAACGTTACAATTTAAAAAGAAAACGAGCAGACCAGTTGCTAAGACGGTTGAGATCCTCTTGAAGTGCGTGCCTATCGGAATCAAATCTGATGACCCTCCATAATTCAACATCGTCTGCAAACATGACGGCGCTGCAACCCAGGCCATTGACATAGTCGTTGATATACATTAAGAAGATAAACGGCCCTAAGACGGAGCCTTGAGAGACACCACTTAGAACCGAAGTAGGTGTTGACTTCGAGGCATCGAGGCACACAGTTTGCAATCTTCATGTAAGAAAATCTGCGATCCATGTCAGCAGCATTCCACTTCTATCAAGTTCAGATAATGTTTGAATGAGATTTTTGTGTAGGGCACTGTCAAACGCTTTCGTGAAATCAGTGTAGATGGCGTCAACCCTACCATCTTCGTCCAATGCGCGAGTACACTGCTCTGTGGAGAGCAATAAACTGGAAAGACAGGAGCGATTCTGTCTGAAACCATGCTGGAACTCTGAGCGCTATCAGTTTTACTCAAGTAACTTCAAAGTCGCCTTCTTAATGATCAATTGCATTATTTTACAGCAAATGGAGGTTAGGCTGACAGGCCGATAATTGTTGACATTAGATCGAGCCCCACCCTTGTATATGGGGTATATATTTGCTGCCTTCCATTCGGATGACAGTTCTCCTGATACAAATTACGAGTTGAATATATGCGCTAGTGGATTGGATAGTTTACCGGCCAGTTCTTTCAAGAACTTTGCCGGTTAATCGTCCAGACCAGATGACTTCAATTTTTTTCAGATTTCGCAGTTCACGTTCCACGAGAGGTTCCGGGAAGAGAATATATTCAAGCACTGGACCAGCCTCTACAACAGCACTGCTGACGTAGTCAAGCTGAAGTTCCGGTTCTCTAGGGAAAATCGAGGCAAAGAACCGACCCATTTGTCGGCTTTGTCACAATTTTCGACTACTTCAACACCATTCCCGTCCATAAGTACTGCGACTGGCTCCTTATTTTTTAATCGACTATTGATATAATGGAATAAAATTTAAGGCTTATTTTCAGCCTGCTGCATAATTCTTGAATCATAGTTCTTCTTTGCCTGATGGATCATTTTTATGACAGCATTTCTTTGTTGACGAAATTCTTCGAGATGTTCTACTGATCCTGTTACCCTGAATACCTCTCATTTTTTATTCTACTTCTTTAACTGCCTGTTAAGTCTTCTTGTTAACCAGGCAGGGCGACTAGTCTACTTTTGCACCTTTACTGGACAAAATCGTTCAAGCAGATCGAGTTAAATCGTCTTAAACGATCGCCAGTCATCCTCCGGATTCCCTTTGAGCAAACAATCCCATTTCATGGACATCAGTTCTTTCTTCATCGCGTTAAAATCGGCCTTCCATAAATTTCGCTTGCCCTATCGTTCTCTTCTGGCGCTGAGAATAAAGGAAATAATACCCCATCAGCGTACTATGGTCACTCTTACCGAGGGTTGCCATAGAATACACTTCATCAATGTGCGAGAAGTCCTTCGTAAATACTAGGTCGAGGCAATTCGCTCTCTGTTTCTCTCTTAATCTCATTAGTATGTTAACCTTCTGTGTCAGAGGTTGGTCAAGAGTGAGATCCATTTGCTTGTGGCCGAAGGAAGTTGGCACACCATCAAAGTTCAGCTTAACCCAGTCTACTGTAGGTGCATTGAAATCTCCAGCAATAAGCACCTCCTGGTGCCTTACTACTTCCTTGACCATATGAAGGATTGAATCATCAGCTGCACTTGGAATATTAGGTGGTCTGTAGACCGTAAAGAATTGTAGGTTTTGTGAACAATCCTTTTTAATCTTTATCCGAAGAAATTCATATTCAAGGAAGATGGCGTGTGCTCGTTCGACTGCTGAGATTCCTATCCTAACGTATATGGCCACTCCACCTCCCTGTCTATTTTCTCCGTCTCTTCGAAAGAGCTGATATCCATCTATTGAAACCCCGCTTTCTGCGATTTTGGCTTTGAGCCACGTTTCCATAATGGCAATGACATTGGGGGATTCGGTCTGAGACTATTGCATTGAGTTCGTCAATTTTCGAAAGGAGACTCTGCGCATTGGTATACAATCATCTCAATTTAGACTGGGTAACTCCTCCATAAAGACTTCTGCTCATCTCATGCGATTAAATGCTCGAGTCTGTCAGTGCTTTCCAAGACAAATGATGTCCATCCTGCCCATGCTGAGTTCTGATGAGTGGTCGTCCACCGATTTCTGGTGCGCTTTCCTGTTGTTATACGAGCTCTGTAAATTTGGGTACGTTGTATTTAGTGTCCTCCGTCACGGCGAGGACCCGCCTTGATAATGTACGGGATCTGCCATAAGAAACACCTCTTCATCACTTTTATTTTCTTATCCTTTGTTTGGAGCCATTTTCCCCCTGTTCGGTTCTCCTCTTCAGTTCGTCTCTCAGCATCCTAATTTTGTAATTTACGTCGGTTTTTAATCCTTCTGAATAAACACATCCTTGTGTGAAATACGGAGAACCATTCTCCCTTCTAGGAGGCGTGAAGCCTGAACATCATTTTGAAGAATGATTTTTAGAGGCCTCGGCGATGATAGTTCATGTCAAACATCCGCTTTTCCTAAACGAATTGCTTTGCGCACGGTAATGCATTCGCCATCTTGAAGAATCATATATGAGTATTTTCGGAGAAGACGGAGGTCATGTTCTACCCTTTCCTTTGCAATCAGAGCGTTGGATTCGGCAGCCCCTTTAAAATTGACATTGCGTTTTCGGTCGAAATGTCTGTTTGGTGACATTGAGTTCTGATTTGTTGAAAGAGCATGAGTATCAGGAAGAATTCTACTCTGGTCGACGGTTTTATTTGCATGAGTACGAGCAACGATTCCTAAAGTTAATGATGAAACCCTTTTAGGAAATTAACCAATTTGTCCTGCACTTGTACCTATATCACCAACAGAGGATTATGCTTGAGCATCTAAAGGTAAGAACGAACTTATTTCAGAGTTCAAACCCATTTTTTGTGAAAGATTCTTGGCACTTTTCGACTTCGAATTCTTCGTCTTAGGTTCTTCAAATTCGACGTGCTTTTCAACTTCACCCTTTTTTGTATCATTTAGCAACGATGCCACATATGTTTGTGTATCAAGGACATAACTGCTTCTGTCTGAGCTGGATGACAGTAATAAGGTGTATGAGCTGGTTTGATCTCCCTTTCGAAGGAGGAAAATGTCTACTGATTTACTGAGCCCTGTAGACGCAAGGTCTTTAAGCTCTACATAAGGTATTCTCGAGGAAGCTTTATTTGCAGACGTAATTTCTTTGGTTTGAATTCTCGTTGTTACGGATGTTTTTTTCCGGGTGAACAATGAACCTTCTCATTGAGATTGGCCATTTCTTGTTTCAAGTTACTCATCTCTTTCTCCATCAATAGGAATTTATGTAAGAGATTTGAACAACCCATGCACGTTGAGTCCTCGAAGGTGATATTCATTAGTGTTATCAGGCTTTTTGCCCACTCGGCAGAAGGAGAAGTAGCAACAGAATATCTGTCTATGCCATCCTTTTCCGTTTGTATACAATTTTGTTTGCCGAATTTCCATGAGAAATAGGCGCAGCGGTTAGGTGCGTCGCCACATGTGTCTGTGACGAGGGTGTGACTCCCGCTCGCACCTGTATTTTTTTTCGTGCAGATGAATCCTGATCGTATGTGTTTTCCATATCTCTTAGGATTGTATGCGACTGCCTTTAATTACTAAATCTTCTTAAATAAATGGGCTAGGGTGAAATCGTATTCAGCAGTCAGACTTCTAATAAGCATGCAACGACTTCCCCGATTGAAAGCAGATTAAAGCAGCACACCGATGGCGTGAATTGTGGAAGCAGGTGAACGTTGAGGCTTGTGTTTCACGTAGGGATAACGTTCTGGACGTGGAATAATCCTCAGAGAAGGAATATTTGGATAGCCGCAAAATCGTTAAGTCCAAGTAAATAACTCCAAAATTAGGAGACTGGAGTTATCCACGGCCTTCAACATCTCCGAACGGCTGAGTAGTTCCTGCATATTTTGCATACCATTTACAGTTATTTTAAAGCGTTTTTGAACAAGTAGGCGCATTATTTGCTCATATTGCTGTAAATACTCACCATACTCCAAACCCAGTTGAAATCTTTCGTGATATGTCCAAAACAGAACATACGCACACGCAGTGTTTTCAACACACATGGACTCAAAGCAATTGTTTGATAGCAGCATAACCATTAATGGCACTTCCTTTAAAGAAAAGCCCATTGAGCTTGCTTTGAAATCCACGACTGGCCCTCGATCAGTTTGCACTTACAACCAAGGACCAGCAAAGCGTGCAAAAAGCGTAATGGCAGCCAAATCCGTCAGATACGAGGACGAATCTTGTGTGGGATGTTCTCATGTTGCTGTAAATACTCGCCATACTCCAAACCCAGTCGAAATCTTTCGTTATATGCCCAAAACAGAACATACGCACACGCAATGTTTTTAACACTCATGGGCTCAAAGCAATAAATTGATAGCAGCATAACTAGTAATGACAATTCCCTTAAAGGAAAGCCCGTTGAGCTTGCTTCAGCATCCACGACTGGCCCTCGATCGGGTAACACTTAAAAACCAAGGACCAGCAAAGCGCGCAAAAAGCGTAATGGCAGCCAAATCCATCGGATACGAGGACAAATCTTGTGTGGGATGTTCTCATATATTACTAAGAGTTCAAAAGCTGGAAAATGAGCTTGCAGACTTAACGAAGCTTTTGCAAGATAACAATACTCGACGAAATGCGGTTAGCCATATTACAGTTAAAAAGGCAGTTTCCAAAGCACCTAAAGTACAAAAAACTACAATTTGTAACAACTCATAATGTTCAGGCGTGAATACCCATAACGACCGGATAACAGGCAAAAAGTATTTGAATCCTACGGTCGACGACCAAAGCGAACCACAAATCACATTCTCCTATCTTGTGTGCTCTCACAAGCCCGTAGTTGCATCCCAAGAAACAAACGTGTGGCAATCTGCAATGGAGAAACACCACAACACCACCAAATTGGATAACGGTAATATCAGGACACCTTCAAAAATGCCTCTTCCAAAGGCAGTTCCGACTTCAGACTCAACTTCTGTCGGCTATCCCAGCAGTTCTAAAGAGCCCTTAGTTGAGAGCGAAAAAACCAATGAGTGGCATGATATAATTGGGAAAAAAATAAAACTATTATAAAGTTCAAAACAAACCTAAAGAATCCCGCTGGTCATTCAGAGCAAAATATGGTCGGCAGTAAATCAATAGACGCCCTAGACCGAGAGAACTGCGTAGTTATTCAGAGCTTACCTGAATCGAATGCCCACACCTAAAATGAATGGATATCCGCTGATCTTGCTATGTTTCAGCACCTAATGAATGATATACTTCATTCAGGAGAGACGATAACCGTTCGCGCTGCCTTCAGGCTCGGAAAAAGGATATTGAACAGTCCCGAAATGTGAGACCACGGCGTATCAAAATTGTCTTGGACAACAAGGAAGAGGCTAAGCTACTTATCTTGAGAAAAACCAACCTTCGAATTTCTCATTAGCAGGTTTTTTTTTCAGCCGGACTACTCTCCAGCAAAACGTCTGAAACGCCGCGAATAAGTGATAGAAATGAAGAGGAGACTTGCAGCTGGAGAGAACAATCTGGTGATTTACAGGGGATGCGTGATACAGAGAAACGCAACATTGCTCTAAATTCAGCCAATGCTCATGATGGCAGCGGTAAATTAGCATTGGCAAACTCGAGACAAACGGAATTTGGCGCTGCTGACTGCTGCATACTTAAATTTCTGTAAACCAACGTCCAAAGTGTGTTTTCGAAGCTAGACGAACTGAGAATTCAGTTAGCCATTCTGTCTCCCAATATTATAGCAATCACAGAAACATTGCTGTCACAGAACATCAGCGATTGCGAAGTAGCCTTATCCGGGTACCAGCTGTTCAGGAGAGACCGAACCCACCGCCAGGGTGGAGGAGTTGCGATGTATATTTAAAGCAATTTCACAGTGTGTGAAATGACGGAGAAGATTAGCAATGGGTTTGAGGCTATTTGGCTGAAAATAAAGACGCGGGGATCGCACTCCCTTGAAATCATGACTCTCTACTGACAACCGGGGACAGACACCGACGCTGATACTTGTTTGTTGGAGAACATTAAGGAGATTATTAGTCGACCTGATTTTGCTCTCATGGGTGCCTTTAATGCACCCAGCATTCAATGGAACGATCTGCAGGCACAGAGCTCAAAGTTTTCCTTCGATCATCGTCTGCTAAAGACAACACTTGAAGCTCTTTCAACCAAACATGTTTTTGTTCCAATGAGAGCGCATGGTGAATAAAAAGCTGGTTGCTTTTATCTCGTCTTCACTAAAGATCCTGACAGTATAGACGAGGTACACTGCCTACGTCCACTTGGTCGAAGTAATCATGCAGTACTTTCATGGGAGTATGGTTTATATTCTGTGCTATCTGCAATAAATGAAATGAGTCCCAATCTATGGCGTGGAGACCTTTGCAAGATGAGAGCTGAGGCATCACGAATAGACTAGGATCTTCTCTTCTCCGGGAATGTCACTGAGGACTGGAATTTATTTAAGGAGTGTTTATTGAATCTAATAAAATTCCACTGTCCGCCATCACAAAATAGGATATCTAACAGACCACATGGTTAACAAGGATCTAAAACGAGAGATTAACAGGAAAGGAAGGCTTTGGAAGAAATTATGCCGATCTAATGAAAACTTAGCCTTGCAAGCATACAAAACGCAAAGGAACAAGGTTAAAAGCTTGATCTTCAAAAGCTTACGGGATAAGGAGAGGGATTTGCTCCAGTGATCAGTTCACAATCCCAAATTGCTCAACAGCTATGTAAAAAAAGCACACGTAACAGGAACCCGATTCCTGTTATGAGAAACGATGACGGTTTCGAGATAACAGAAAATGAAAACAAAGCTGAACACTTTTCCAGTTCTTTCAGTCGGTTTTCCCCTGAGAAGCTGTTTTTATTCCATCTAGTTACGAGACTTTGGGAGCGCCAATTATTCAGGATATGCTCTTTCGAAAAGAGGCGGTCTTTGAAGAACTAAAAAGTCTGAAGGCATGTTAATCACCTGGCCCCGACGAGATTCCAGCAAAGCTACTCCTCGAACTTGCTCGAGAGCTGGCGAAACCGCTATCCTTTCTGTGCCAGAAACCGTTCTATACGGGAATTCTTCCTACTGACTGGAAAACAGCCCACATCACACCGCTTCAAAATAGTGGTAGTCGTGCGTTTGCTTCAAACTACAGGCCTGTCAGCCTGATCTCAATCTGTTGCAAGGTTATGGAGAAGGTTGTCAAAAAGGAATTGATGATTTATTTAGAAACCCGTTACCTCTTATCAACTGCACAATATGGCTTTCGAAGGGAAAGATCGTGTTCTTCGAACTTACTTTATACAATGCAAAGCTGGAAAAAAGCACTTGACGCAAAAGACACTGTGCATGTGGCCTTAATTGATTTTCAGAAGGCTTTCGATAGTGTTCCGCACCAGCGTTTCCTTTACAAGTTGAGAATGTTTGGTATTGGAGGCAAACTTCTTACGTGGATCAAGAATTTTCTCATTGGTCCTTCCCAAGTGGTCTGTATAGATGGATTGCGATCAAAGCGCACAGTCATCGAGAGTGGAGTCCCAAAAGGTTCAGTGCTCAGAAGGATCCAATTTCTCTTGTTTATTAATGATTGTGTACAGGAATTGGACTGTAACTTTTCTATGTTTGCGGACGATATAAAAATCTGGAAAGTTATCCATAATGATGCCGATGCAAACTATTTCCAAGAAAATCTTCGTCGATTGGTCGATTGGTCCTGCAAATGGCGCTTGTCCTTCAACTCAAATAAATGCGCCCTGCTACGTCTGGGAAATCGAAATCAGGTCACTGATATGCGTTACTTCTTTTTGAACGGTGTGCCACTCCAAGAAGCACACACACAGAAAGATCTTGGAGTTTGGATGAAAGACAACCTGAAGCCTTCTAAGCAATGTTACAAGGCAGCTAAATTCACCAATTCAATGCTATACGCTATCAGGCGGGCATTTAAAGTTTTCAATGAAAACTGCTTTTCTAAAGTCTTTGGTACGTTTGTAAGGCCACATCTTGAATATGCGATCAAAGCCTGGTGACCGTGGACCCAACAGGACTACAACATGCTCGAAAGGGTGCAACGACGAGCCACGAAATTAGTAAGAGGTCAAGGTGAACTACCATATGCGATTCCTCTAAATAACCTAAAGCTCCATCCTCTGAGTTATAGGCATTTGCGCTGAGACTTGATGCAAACCTTCCGTATCGTGCGTGACATGGATTGCGCCTTCCTATGTGATGACGTTTTTCAAACTTGTCACACCGAATAATCTCATAGGTCATCCATTCATACTAAGTGTTCCTGGATGTTAGGAAGTATTTTTTCACCAAACCGTATCGCGCAACCGTGGAATAAATAAATAAATAAATAAATGGTATATTTAAGGCCCAGAGAGCACCGTCATTTCAAATTTAGTATCGAGGTTTAGGCGCGTCGTTTGGAATTGCTTTCGAATTTCAGCTCCTTTGAGTTAACGAAGTTTTAGTCTCTACCTTAGTGTAGAAGACACGTTGATTTGGAATAACTCTTGAGTGGATTGTCCAGTCTCTAAATTTGGGAAATATTTTCTTGGACTTAACGATTCTGCGGCTATCCAAATATTCCATCACTGAGGAGTATTCCACGTCCAGGACATTATCCCTACGAGAAATACAAGCTTCAGCGTTCACTTGCTTCCAAATTCACGCCAGCGGTGTGCTGCTCTAATCTGCTTTCATCAGGGAGGGAGAAGACGCAACAAAGGCTGAGTCGTTGCATGCTTATTAGAAGTCTGACTGCTGAATACTTTTGCATCCTAGCTCAGTTATTTAAGAGGATTTAAAAATTAAATACATTCGAATACAGTCATAAGAGGTATAGAAAACGCCGACGCTCAGGACTCATCTGTGCGGAAGAAAAAAATTTGCGGCGCGGGCGGGTCTCGACCCCAGGTCGCAGATTCATGTGGCAACGAACATTACCACTGCGCTACGTCCTCACGACAATTTGAAAAACAAAATTGTATCCAAACAAAAAAAGATGACAAAGACAGATATTCTGTTACCACTTCTCCTCCTGCCAAGCGGGCAAAAGCCTGGGAACGCTAATGAATGTCACCTACGAGGACAAAAAGTGCATGGGGTGCTTAAATCTCTTGCAGAAATTCTTATTGATGGAGAAAGAGATAAGTAACTTGAAACAAGAAATGGTCGATCTCAAAGAGAAGGTTCAAAGTTCACCCGAAAAAAAAACACCCGTAGCAACGAGAATTCCAACCAGAGAAATAACGTATGCAAATATAGCTTCCTCAAGAATACCTCATGTAGAGCTTAAAGACATTGCGTCTACAGAGCTTCAAAGGGGAGATCAAACCAGCTCATGCACCTTACTACTGTCATCGAGCTTAAACAGAAGCAGAAATGTGCTGGATACACAAACATATGCGGCATCGTCGCTGAATGATACAAAAAGGGTGAAGTTGTAAAGCACGTCGAATTTGAAGCACCTAAAACGAAGAATTTGAAGTCGAAAAGGGCCAAGAAGCTTTCACAAAAAAGTGGTTTGAACTCCGGAAACAGCTCGTTCTTACCGATAGATGCTCAAGTGCAATCCTCTGTTGGTAATACAGGAGCAAGCGGAGGACCAATTGGCAAAGTTTCCAAAAGAAGTTTGCCATTAACTTTAGGATTAGTTGCTCATACTGACGCAAATAACATCGTTGACCAGAGTAGCATTCTTCCTGATACTGATGCTCTATCAACAAATCTGAACTCAAAGTCACCAAACATACATTTCGACCGAAAACGCGATCTCGTTATTAAAGGTGTTCCCGAGTCCACTTCTCTGATTGCAAAGAAAAGTGTAGAACATGACCTCAGTCTTTTCCGAGAATACTCATATGCGATTCTTCGAGATGGCCAATGTGAAACAGTCCACAAAGCGTTCCGTTTAGGAAAAGCGGATGTTTCACATGAACTATCATCTCCAAGGCCTCTTAAAATAATTCTTGAAAATGATATTCAGGCTTCACGCCTCCTAGAACGGAGAACGGCTCTCCGTAGCTCACATAGGGATGTTTTTTTCAGCCGGTTTGCGAACCCAAGGAAAGGTACAAAATGAGGATGCTGAGAGCAGAACTGAAGAGGAGGACCGATCAGGGGGAAAATGGCTCCAAATAAAGGACGGGGAAATAAAAGTGATAAAGAGGTCTTTCTTATGGCAGACCCCGTACATCGTCAAGGTGGATTCTCGCCGAGACAGAGGACACTAAATACGATGTTCCCAACTGGACAGAGCTTGAAAAATAAAAAGAAGGCGCTCCAGAACTCGGATGACGACCACTCATCAGAACTCAGCGTCGGCGGGATGGACACCAGTTTATCTCGGAAAACAATGACAGACTCTAGTATTCAATCGCGCGAAATGCGCAGAAGTCTATATGGAGGAGTTACCCAGTCTAAATTGAGATGTTTGTATACCAATGCTCAGAGTCTACTATCGAAAGTAGATGAACTCAAAGCATTAGTATCAGACCGAACCCCAATATCGTTGCCATTATGGAAACGTGGCTCAAGCCGAAATCGCGGATAGCGAGGTTTCGATAGATGGATTCCAAATTTTTCGAAAAGACCGAGATAATAGAAAGGGAGGAGGAGTGGCCGTATATGTTAGGACAGGAATCTCGGCAGTCGAACGAGCACACTCCATCTTCCTTGAATATGAATTTCACTGGATAAAGATTAAAAAGGATTGTTCACGGAACCTACAATTCTTGACGATCTACAGACCACCGAACATTCCAAGTGCAGCTGATGAATCCCTCCTCCATTTACTCAAGGAAGTAGCAAGTCACCAGGAGGTGCTTATTGCTGGAGATTTCACTGCACCTATAGTAGACTGGGTAAATCTGACAGTTGATGGTGTACCAACTTCCTTCGGCCACAAGCTAATGAATCTCAGTCTCGACCATCCTCTGGTACAGAAGATTAACATACCAACGAGAGTTAGAGAGAACCAGAGAGCAAATTGCCTGGACCTGGGATTTACGAAGGACTTCTCTAGCATTGATGAAGTGTATTCTATTGCACCCTTCGGTAAGAGTGACCATAGTACGCTGATGTGAGATTACTTAATTTATTCTCATTGCCAGAATGGAAAGGAATGCAAGCGAAATATATGTTAGGTTGATTTTAACGCGATGAGGAAAGAAATGATGTCTATGACATGGGATTGTTTGCTTAAAGGGAATCCAGAGGATGCCTGGCGATCATTTAAGACAGTTTCACTCGATCTGATTGAACGCTTTTGTCCAGTAAAGGTGCAATAAAAGAAAAGTCGCCCCGCCCGGTTAACAAGAGAACTTAACAGGCAGCTAAAGAAGAAGAATAAAAAAATGGAATGAATTCAGGCAAACAGGGTCAGCAGAGCATCTCAAAGAATTTCGTCATCAAAGAAACGCTGTAAAAAGAATGATTCGTCAGGCAAGGAAGAACTATGAATCAAGAATTATTCAACAGGCTGAATATAAACCAAAAATTTTATTCCATTATATCAATAGCCGACTAAAAAACAAGAACCCAGTAGCAGTACTCATGGATGGGAATGGTGTTGAAGTCGTTGAAAATTGCGACAAAGCCGAGTACTTAGGTCGTTTTTTTGCCTCGGTTTTCACTAGAGAACCGGAACTTCAGCTTGACCACGTCAACAGTGCTGTTATAGACGCCTGTCCAGTGCTTGAATATATACCCTTCCAGGAACCTCTCGTGGAACGTGAACTGCGAAATCTGAAAGAAGCGAATTCATCTGGTCCGGACGATATACCGGTCAAATTCTTGAAAGAACTGGCCAGCGAACTGTCCAAACCACTAGCGCATATATTTAGTTCGTCATTTGAATCAGGGAAACAGCCATCCTAATGGAAGGCAGCAAATATATACCCCATATACAAGAGTGGTGTTCGATCTAATGTCAGCAATTATCGGCCTGTCAGCCTAACCTCCATTTGCTGTAAAATAATGGAATCAATAATCAAGAAGGCAACCATGAAGTTCCTTGAGGAAAACCAATTACTCTCAGATCTCAAGCATGGCTTCAGACAGAATCACTCCTGTCTGTCTAGTTTATTACTGTCCACAGAGCAGTAGATTCGTGCACTGGACGAAAATGGTAGGGTTGACGTCATATACACTGATTTCAAGAAGGCGTTTGACAGTGTCCCACACAAACGTCTCATCTTCAAATTATCTGAAATTGGCATAAAAGGAATGCTGCTGACATGGATCGCAGACTTTCTTACAGAAAGATTGCAAACTGTGTGCGTCAATACCTCGAAGTCAACACCTACTCCGGTTCTAAGTGGTGTCCCCCAAGGCTCGGTATTAGGGCCGTTACTCTTCGTAGTGTTCATCAACGACTGTGTCGACGACCTGGATTGCAGTGCCATCATGTTTGCAGATGATGTTAAATTATGGAGCGTCATCAGATCTGATTTCGATAGGCACGCACTTCAAGAGGATCTCAACCGTCTTAGCAGCTGGTCTGATCATTGGCTCTTAAATTTTAACGTTGGGAAGAGTGTGGACCTAAGACTGCGTACCAGAAGGACCAGTGAAAAGGATGATTCCTACCAATACATTCTCAATGGGCAGCCCCTTTCACTTGTTGAGGAACAGAAGAACCTCGGTGTTCGAATAATCTCCACGTAAACCATCTTCACAGTGTTTAAAGGCAGCTAAACGCGCTTCACAGGTCTTATTTGCCCTCAGACGTGGATTTGTGCAGATTGATAAGGAACTCTTCCGAAAAACCTACGGGGTATTTGTTCGATCTCACTTGGAATATGCCATCCAGGCCTGGCGTCCGTGGTTTAAGAAGGATTATCCACAGCTGGAACGAGTGCAGGCGAGGGCTACGAAGATGGTCAAGAATCTAAGTCATCTGCCTTACGAAGCCAGACTGGTTGAACTTGATTTGTTTCCTCTTAATTACAGGCAACTACACGGTGACCTCATTTAAACCTACCGGATTGACAGAGGCCATGAGTGTGCCCTAGAATTTCCTGACTTCTTCGAATTGGCTGGGACGGAACATCTGCGGAGTCATCCCTTTAAACTGCAGAGGAAGTTTGTCCACACGGAAGTCCGTCGGAACGCCTTTTCGCAGAGGGTCGTTGGAGCATGGAACGGACTCCCTGATGAGTTGGTCCTTTCAGAAACTGTTGACAGATTTAAATTCAAACTAGATACTCATTTTCTGAGAAACTATTGTCAATATAATGAAGATTGTGTAAACAGTGGCAGCTTGCACCTGGCCCACACATATCGATGACCCTACATTTTCATTTGTCAGATATATCACTGTAAACGTTTTTACTATTCACATTTTTGCATGTGAATAGGGAGCTCAAGTGCGAAAGCCTACTTCCCTCAATAAAGTGACTTAAATACAAAGTGGAAAGTTGCTGCACTATGTGAGCAGCAATATTTACAGCAGAAATGAGCACTATGGTAGGCATATCCGATTTAGAACGATTTGAAATTTTCAATGCGATAGTCAACAAATCTTTGAGATATACGGTGAACTAGAAAAGAAGCAGTAAAAATATCCATCGGTTAAATCGGAGTCGGAGTTTGGTGAGCCACCAATTTAAATAAAATAGGAGAAAAAAATCTGCTTCACTAAAAAATTAATAGCTAGATGCAATGGGATTGTATTGTGATGTTGCTGACAACGTATGAAGGTTCGGAACGCTCCTTGTCGTGTGAGAGATAATATAGCAGTCAGAGAAACTGTTTGTAACCACCAGTGGAGTTGAGAGAAGAGAAACTCATCAGGGTGATTGTAATGTCCCAGTCTGTGGATACATTCTAGCATCTGCTTGACATACATATGTTGCAGCACCACGAAGACTATGTGACTACTTACCATTAATAATATCAGTGTACCACGTAAATCTGCCTGCATTCACTTGACTGTAACTTTTTAACATTGCTTCTTATTCTTGCAATTTTTATGTAACAAATAGGGATTTCAAATGCGTAAGCCTATTTTCCGCAAATACACTAAACTGAACTCAGTGTCTTCTACATTAAGGTAGAGACTAAAACTTCGTAAACTCAAAGGTGTAAAGGACCACAGTTCCAACAGAAATGTTTGAATGGACCGGGAAGACCTAATGCGCGAATCCTGGATGGGAATGGTGTGATTGATGATCTGTGAAGATGGCCGGTGTTCCTTCTCTCCCTTCTCTGATATCTATCCTCTTAACCGCCATGGTACCGTCTCGCATGTCCCTGGCCGTTAGCATCTCCACGATCCTCACCCGCATTTACCAACAGCACTGCACTCCCCACCGGTATCTAACTGATCATTTGTGACCACCTCCCACTCCGATTGTACAGGTCCCCAGTATTCACTTGCATCTTTATACTTATATTTTATTATCTTCAATTTTTAACTGTTAACATAGATCCCTTACGTTATAAACTTATTCACTCCTGCTATCTTTACACGTGTGCCTGATGAAGTGCTTAACGATTCTGCCGACATTATATGTCTAAAGCTGGTTCAAGTGACATAATCCACGATGTGTGCTATCCTCGATATCCTCTGACGCTACAAAGGACCTCAAATTCAAAAGTAATTTCAAACGATGCGCTCAAATTCTTAAGAAATTGTTCTTATTTGTTCTTATTTGGTCATCGACTACATGATTGCCAACGGAGTCTTGTAGGACTGGATGCCATGTTTTACTTTGGGTTCTAATTGCGCGTGAAAAAAAGTTTCACGACATTTAACGAATGGTTTTCGACACATTCGACATCATCGGCTAGCAGTTTGTCTTCAGATAGCCTCATAGCCTGCTCAAAAATACTTTGAATCAAGGGCAGAATGGAAATGTCGTTTTGCAAACGGAATCGAATAGAGAGTTTACGCAACCTACGGCGAAAGATAAAGGGATATTAACCGCGTCCGTGACATTCATTAATTTCCTACGGGGAACAAAACGAGAAATAAGTGAATTCAAAAGTTCATCCAGCATACCAGAACAAGTGCTCACATCCTGACATATTAAGAACTTAGACCAGTCGTGGGAGTTAAGATGTATCAATAATTCTGTCGAAAGGGCTGATCGGAAATCAAATAAAAAGGTATATTTTGGAAAAGTTTATATCGGTTTCGAATTGTCGTTTAGAAACAACGATGTCATTGTCTGAGCTCCCAAGTGGGCCCAAATGATGACACTGTCAAAGTAAGGCAACCTCTGCAGAAGAAAAGATCAAGTATGCTTGATCCTCGGGTAAGGAAGTCAACAACCTGAGTCCACATGCCGATATCTACGGCCTCAAATAAGTCCTCGAACTTTATGGGGCCGGAAGGGACTGGAAACCATGGAATGTCAGGAAGGTTGAAATCACCTGCAATTAAGCAATACTTACAAATTAAGTCAGCTGCGGCGTGAAATACTTGTGAGAAACAGATCGAAATCCTCACTGGTATTGGGCGGGCAAAAGACAGCAAATGTTTAAAGAATTCCTATTTTTAAGGTATTTTGAAGTCGAACAGCTCATCAACCGCAGTAAATTGTGGATGGTCTAAGGTCCGAAATGCCAGCGCTAGCTTAACATGGATACAGCTTCCTTCACCACGGCTGTCACGGCGATCATTTCGAGTACAAGTGTAACCTATAAAAGAGAGAGTTCGGGGTCAGCTACGGAGGGTGTTATGAATTTTCCAAAAGTCTTAGCGAAGAAATCTTCATCGAAATCCAAAAGGCTCATCATATGGCACGCAACACCGCAATTGCGCTCTTCGCCACTTTCGAGCAGTGAGAGGACGGTTTTCGGGTGGTGTTCGTCAGCAAAACAAGGTTCTTTTGGGTTTCCATGTCTTATAAGGCTTCACCGTTGAGAAAGTAGCTTCTACTGTCGGCAGATCCAGATGGGTTGCCTAAGCGAAGTATTTTACAGTCATAGACGTCGAAACAGCAAAAGCCAATGATTCAACCACTCGTTCAATCGTGTAAAGTTGATCTGTAATTTATCTTCGTCGGCAGGGCTCTTGATTACATTCCAGATTCTCCTGTCGTGGGCAAACATTGCTGCTTCACAGTCAAGATCCCTGACACAATCATCCACGTATATTAGGAACAGTATTGGCCCTAGTACTGATCCCTGAGAAACCCCACTCTCCACCACAGCAGAAATTGACCTCTATTGGGGATGCAAAAACCTGGAGCTAACCCACGAAAATCTTTTCGATCCACTTAAGAAGGTTACCTCTGATTCCAATTCGTCCCTCAGCGGAGTACCTGCCTACTGTTAGCCTTAGATAGTTGGATGTTTTATTTGAGTAACCAGAAGGGCACTGTCATTAGAAAAAAATAAATTAAAACGAGCCCGAAATCGTGTATAATTAATTTTTAAATAATAGGGTCACTTCTTAGTGATGAAAAATGACACAAATTAGTGTGTTCTAAAAATAAATAAAAGAACAGACAGTGAAAAAAACACTTGGGACATTTTAACGGAAAAAAACATATGCCGAATGGGGTTTGCGGGTTTGTAAGGAGAAAAAGCTGTCGCTCCTGGGAGAAAAACATACGCGTAAGAAAGGACAGACATGCTGATGGAGCGTATGAGGTTCAAAACGCACCTCATATTGGGAAAAATCATGTAACGACAGATGCTACTTTTCACCACCACAGGTGTGATCCCAATGTGTAATCGTCAAGATGCTAGACAAGGAAACCTTAGCAGGCATCATCCTCACGCTTATGCTCGAACGAGAGGAGGACCATAGAGATTGTGAAGGTCATGGTGGAATTGGTAGAGAAGCGACCATGATACCCTCATTGCTGATTTCTCAGACCCCTGACAGAGGAACCCGAAACGTTAGTCAACAGTTCATATAGGGTTAAAACTGGGGAGAGGGATAGGGCTGCAAGCACAATTGCCTAAAGTCGCGGTAGCTGCAATAGGAGACGAGGTTGTAGCCGTTCGCAATTGATCATGAAAGAGGAGCACCGCGAAGACCATGAAAACTATCGGAGTCTTCACTATTACCAAATGATGGTGGAAATCAAGATGGGATGAAAACCGGCTAAGAAGATCCTTTTTTTAAAAAAACAACAGGTGCAGGAGAAACAAAACTGCTCCGCGAGGGTGTATGAAGCAGCATGGTAGGTTGCTTCTGAGCCACCAAATTATCCTTTTTATACATACTGATAAGCGTAACCTGCAGCTCAGGAATACTCTCAGCTTAGTTTCACCTAATGCGGGATCAGTTGTAAATAAGAGGACTGAGCTTAGAACAGTAGCCTTTGAGCTTGATCCAGATGTGCTGTGCATCACTGAATCCTGGGATCACTCTCTTATTTCCGAATCGACGCTTGCTATATATAATTTCAATTTGTACCGAAAAGACCACACTGAAAACGTGGCGGTGGTTGCCTCCTTTATATTAAGTCATCCTTTGTACATTTCCCTTTTCAGCTGAGCATTTCGTCCTTTTCTGGAAATGTATGCTTTACTTCAGTCATCCTCCCGCACAATAAAACAGCGGTAATTGGCTGTGTCTATAATCCTCCGTGTTATTCTTGCAATGAAAAGAGCTCTGTGAACTATTCGAAAAAGTTGCAGAGACTCAATTTGATGTCAAAATAACCGTAGGCGATTTTAATCTGCCAGACATTGACTGGCAGGCAAATTCCTCTCAGCCAAAACATCATAAATTGGTCGATACTATTAACTTTTCAAACGTGTCCCAACAAGTCAGATCAGTTACTTGAAATGACAACATTATAGATTTAATTTTAAAAATGATGTTCACTCTCTCTTTATGAAGTTTCATCATGATCTATTCACAAGTGACCCCGCACTTATTCACTGTTGTTTTCCAGTCTCACTTCTTACAAAGCCTGAGGTTAAATGCAATAACCTCGACTTTGCTTACACAAACCATGAATTAATAAATAATTTCGTAAGCACTCTAGACTGGCATAGCATATTTTCCATCAACGATCCAAACCTTTTCCACGAGGTCTTGCAGAGCCTCACATAAAAAATCCAGGCTTTTATCCCGTTTAAGAGTTTTAATTAAAATACAGCTTCTTCTACTGTTCCACATTTTCTCCAAAACAGACTAAAAAAAATACGAAAGCAACGTAAAGATTTATCTAAAACTCTTTCGCAGTTCACTTAAGGATTGCACAAATATTCGAATAAGCATCGACAATTAGGCTAGCGAGAGATAAGCGTAGGGAGTCTCGGGCACTAAGTGATGCCAATCGATCCAAATCTTTTGCTCAAATCTTCCATGTTTGGTCATCAGCTAAGCGTCTGAATGTAACTCCGCCCTTACTGGACTGTAACAAAAAATTCGTTACAGATGATTTGGCTAAAGCAGAGTGGTTAAATTCGCTTTTTTGCCAACCCCATTTACCACTGAAACTATCCCCACTCCCACAATTCCTCTGCTTTCAAATTCAAATTCACTTCTAACAACCATTAATTTCTCGCCTTTACGTCTTCAAAAAGAAAAAGTTCACATAAAAAATTCACATTCGTTTGGAACTGATAACACTCCAAACTCACTTATTAAACAGTTAAGGGATTTTCCATCTTTACTAAGCAAATTATTCTCAGTATTTCCCCGATTATTGGAAAACTACTATTATATTACCAGTTTTTAAATCTGGTTCCCGCTCTAACATTAATAACTATCGCGCTGCTCATAAAACGCCCTCTCTTGCTTAACTCTTCGAAAAACTAATTGCAAAACAAATCACGGATTTTTGCATAAAAAATCAAATTATCAACTTTTCCCAACTTGGCTTTTTACCGGACCGCTCTTGTGGAACCTGCCACATGCCTTTTCTAAATCTACTAACCTATCTTTATAATGATCATGTATCTGTAGTAGTTATCTATTTTGATCTTAGTAAGACATTCGATAAAGTGCCTCATAGACGACTTCTAGCTAAACTAGAAAATATAGGATTTCGTAGTCCCCTTACTGATTTTATTAGATCATACCTAAATGATCAAAAACAAAACGTTTTAGTAGGGTCCTCATACTCAAGTGCTACCCCGATTGTTAGTGGTGTCCTTCAAGGTACCGTATTAGGTCCGTTGTTGTTCTTATTGTATAGTTATGATATTTCATCGATAGTTAAACATTCTCAACGAGATTTAGAGAAAAACAGAGAGCAAATTGCCTAGACCTGGGATTTGCAAAGGACTTCTCTAGCATTGATGAAGTTTATTCTATTGCAACCCTCGGTAAGAGTGAACATAGTACGCTGATGTGGGATAACTCACTTTATTCTCAGCGCCAGAATGGAGCAGAATGCAAGCGAAATATATGGAAGGCTGATTTTAACGCGATGAGGAAAGAACTTATGTCTATGAGACGGGATTGTTTGGTTAAAAGGAATCCAGAGGATGACTGGCGATCATTTAAGACAGTTTCACTCGATCTGATTGAACTTTTTGTCCAGTAAAGTTGAAAAAAAGAATAGTCGCCCCGCCTGGTTAACAAAAAAGAACTTAACAGGCAGTTAAAGAAGAAGAAAAAAAATGGAAGGTATTCAAGGAAACAGGGTCAGCAGAGCATCTCAAAGAATTTCGTCATCAAAGAAACGCTGTAAAAAGAATGATTCGTCAGGCAAGGAAGAACTATGAATCAAGAATTATTCAACAAGCTGAAAATGTCCAAAGACATTTCACAAAAAACTCATATATCCGACTCTTTCAACTACTTCCTACTCAACAAGATGCCAGCTAATGAAGCTAAAATTTCTTTGGGTCAGGAGACGTGAAGCAGGCTTTTGTCTCTATTTCCGACTTAATAAAAGCTCAACTCTCCCAAAGCTTTTCTCATTAACCCCGTTAGTTTTCCTTATAAACTTAGAAATTCTGCACTAATTATACCTCCCCCTGCATCCTCCACGCGTAAACGCTCTCTCTCCTTTGCTTCTAGGTATAGTTTTCTTTGGAATTTCTTGCCAATCGAAATGAGTTCGTTAACTAGTCTATCTGCATTCAAGCAAAGAATGCACAATTATCTTAACACTGATTCTATTAACCTTTTCAATTTTCCTCATCTTTTCCCAGTAGCTTTCCCCATGACTTGGAGAAAGGACCATCGGGAATTTAAGTGACCCTCTTGAAACTATATTTTCGCTACCTCGGGTCGCCCATGAACTATGATGTCTCCTTATATCACCAGTCATCCAAACGATGACGTCATTCGGACGTACACATTCGGTGGTCAACAGTCAAAATTGCTACCGTTTCTTTGGATACTAACCATCATGAGAATTCAATTCTGGACCCTGAGATGCTGAGGACTTAAGTTCATTGACACATTTTCGTGAGCTTTTGTTTCATACGCCTAAGTGATCAAGAACGAATCACCTCGACGTATCATTATCTCATTCTGAAATGCTACTACCGTATTACCCTAATCTACCACCTGACCATTTTTTCCTAAGTAGTTTTTTTCTCCTAACTTATATTAAAAAAAGAAGGCTTATTGAACTCTGCCTCCATTTTTATGGTAGGAGTTTTTTTTCACTGCCTATTTTTTTAAATTCACCATTAATTTTAAAACATCGCTCCTGTCTTTCTAGTTTATTACTCTCCACAGAGCAGTGGATTCGTGCACTGGACGAAAATGGTGGGGTTGACGTCATATACACGTCGTCAGATCTGATTTCGATAGGCACGCACTTCAAGAGGATCTCAACCGTCTTAGCAGCTGGTCTGCTCGTTGGCTCTTACATTTTAACGATGGGAAGTGTGTGGTCATAAGACTGCGCACCAGAAGGACCAGTGAGGAGGATGATTCCTACCAATACATTCTAAATGGGCAGCCCCTCTCAATTGGTGAGGAACAGAAGAACCTTGATGTACTAATAAACTCCTCACGTTAACCATCTTCACAGTGTTGAAAGGCAGCTAAACGCGCTACACAGGTCATATTTGAGCTCAGAAGTGGATTTGTGCAGATTGATAAGGAACTCTTCCGAAAAACCTACGGGGTATTTGTTCGATCTCACTTGGAATATGCCATCCAGGCCTGGCATCCGTGGTTTAAGAAGGATTATCTACAGCTGGAACGAGTGCAGGCGAGGGCTACGAAGATGGTCAAGAATTTTAGTCATCTGCCTTACGAAGCCAGACTGGTTGAACTTGATTTGTTTCCTCTTAATTTCAGGCAACTACGCGGTGACATCATCCAAACATACCGGATTGAAAGAGGCCGCGAGTATGCCCTAGAATTTGCTGACTTCTTCGAATTGGCTGGGACGGAACATCTGCGGGGTCATCCCTTTAAACTACAGAGGAAGTTCGTCCACACGGAAGTCCGTCGGAACGCCTTTTCACAGAGGGTCTTTGGAGCATGTAACGGACTCCCTGACGAGGTGATCCTTTCAGAAACTGTTGACACTTTAAATTCAAACTAGATACTCATTTTCTGAAAAAAATTGTAAATATAATGAAGATTGTGTAAGCAGTGGCAGCTTGCGCCTGGCCCACACATATCGATGACCCTACATTTTCATTTGTCAGATTTATCACTGTAAACGTTTGTATTATTGACATTTTTGCATATGAATAGGAAGCACAAGGGCGAAAGCCTACTTCCCTCAATAAATTGACTTAAATTGATTTTTATTTATGCTGATGACCACAAATGCGTGTATTCTTTCTCTAACTGTACAACCGAACCATGCCTAGAACAAATTCATTCAGACTTTGACGCTCTTTCGGCCTGGAGCTCCACATGGCTAATGGACTTCTCACCTTCTTAATGTTGTTACATGAGGTTTGGGCCTGTAAGGTTGCCGCAACCTCTTATTTTTGAAGGTTGCCCTATGATTGAATGCTTATACATCAAGGACTTGGGCTTAAGTTTCACCAATAAATTAGATCTTTCGCCTCCTGCCGATAGAATTATGACCAAAGCTGCTCAGATTTGCAGCTTTATTTCTTATAATTTCAACCTTCCTGAAACTAAATAAAGACTAAATCGTATGTTTGTACACCCCATTCTTGAATTTGGCTATCCTTCTTCGGTTTAATGAACGAATCTAGCCGTTCAAAAATTGAAAATGTCCAAAGACCTTCCACAAAAAACTCCTATTTCCGACTCTTTCAACAACTTCTTACTCAACAAGATGCCAGCTTACAAAGCTAAAATTTATTTGGGTCAGGAGACTTTAGCAGGCTTTTGTCTCCTTTTCCGACTTTATAATAGCTCAACTCTCCCCAAGCTTTCTGTCATTACCCCCGATAGTTTTCCTTATAAACTTAGAAATTCTGCACTAATTATACCTCCCCGTGCATCCTCCACGTGTAAACGCTCTCTCTCCTTTGCTTCTAGGTATAGTTTTCTTTGGAATTTCTTGCCAATCGAAATGAGTTCGTTAACTAGTCTATCTGCATTCAAGCAAAGAATGTACAATTATCTTAACACTGATTCTATTAACCTTTTATTTTCCTCATCTTTTCACAGTAGCTTTCCCCATGACTTGGAGAAAGGACCATCGGGAATTTAAGTGACCCTCTTGAAACTATATTTTCGCTACCTCGGGTCGCCCATGAACTTTGATGTCTCCTTATATCACCAGTCATGCAAACGATGACGTCATTCGGACGTACACATTCGGTGGTCCACACTCAAAATTGCTACCGTTTCTTTGGATACTAACCATCATGAGAATTCAATTCCGGACCCTGAGATGCTGAGGACTTAAGTTAATTGACGCATTTTCGTGAGCTTTTGTTTCATACGCCTAAGTGATCAAGAACGAATCACCTCGACGTTTCATTATCTCATTCTGAAATGCTACGACCGTATTACCCTAATCTACCACCTGACCATTTTTTCCTAAGTAGTTTTTTTATCCTTCCTTCTATTAAAAAAGAAGGCTTATTGAACTCTGCCTCCATTTTTATGGTAGGAGTTTTTTTCACTGCCTAATTTTTTCTATTTCACCATTAATTTTAAAACATTGCAAACTGTTGACATGAAATGGTCCCGCAAATGGCTCTTGTCCTTCAACTCAAACAAATGGGCTCTGCTACGTCTGGGAAATCGAAATCAGGTCACTGATATGCAACCCTACTATTTGAACGGTTTGCCACTCCCAGAAGCACACACAGCAAGATCTTGGAGTTGGGATGATAGTTGGGCGCGTCGTTTGAAATTGGTTTCGAATTTCAAATCCTTCGAGCCTACGAGTTTTTAGTCTCTACCTTAGTGTAGAAGACACATCTGGCTATAAAAACTGACAAAGGAACTGCGTATTATCTCCCCTTTGGAAATATCCTTTCTGAGTGAGACGAATCCTTCGCTTTCACAATCTAACTGGACTGCGTATTATCTGCCCTTTGGAAATATCATTTCTGAGTGGGACGAATCCTTCGCTTGAACAATCTAACTGGACCGCGGATTATACCACGCTCTGGAAGTTATCCCTACGACCAGCACAAGTCTGGAAGTTCACTCGCTCCTAAGAACAACATCGCTGCTTCTGAATCTGATTGTTACAGTGCAAAGAACTCCTTACAACAAAGGCTGAGTCGTTCATATTACAAATGTTGACTGTTGAAATTAATTGCACAAGCAAATCTTTTCGCCATCTGTATTAGCACGGCCGGTTGATTGCAGACTTTGAATTAATGCACTCTAATATAGTTTTCAATAGCATGGGTAACGCTAACGTGCACGATCCATCTCTGCTAGCTGAAAGAAAATGTTCGTCGACGGCGGGATTTGAACCATGGACCTCAATTTGTAATGTCGGGCGCTCTACCGACTTAACCACCAGCTCACACCCTGGAGGCCAAGTCGCTAAAATATACTCTAACGGGTGTAATCAGGTTAACTTAAGCAAGCCGCCTCGTACAACCTTTGACAAGGTACTCCCAGGAATAGCCGAAGCGCTTTCAATAACGAGTACGAAATCCCAGACCACCCACTATGCAAAAACGCATCTCCTTTCACCAACCGTCTTAGAACCCAACACCACCAAGCCAAATAAGCCTGCGCGTGCAGATTGCGATGGATGTCTTAACCTAGCCACGCGCGTAATGCGTTTAGAGGGAAGCCTTGAATTTTACGCGGAGATACTAGCAGTGCTCATAAAGCACAATAAGACAACACCACCGGATGCGGCGCATGCAGAGGACAGGTCAGTGGTTGATAAACCAGGAAACCACGAGTCCAGCAGGGCCAAACGCAGACGCATACGCCAGCAGAGGGCTGCTGAAGAGCAACCTGCTAAAGACCAACCAAAGCCCTCAGTTTTATCGCTAGGCAGCACCTGGAGCACGCCATGTGAACAAAAAAAGCAAGGCAACCACTCCAAGAGGATGCGGCGCATGCAGAGGACAGGTCAGTGGTTGATAAACCAGGAAACCACGAGTCCAGCAGGGCCAAACGCAGGTGTATACGCCAGCAGAAGGCGGATGCAGAACGGCCTGCAAAAAGACCAGCCAAAGCCCTCAGTTTTATCGCGAGACAGAACTTGGAGCACGCCATGTGAACAAAAAAAGGAAGACAACCACTCCAAGAGGAGACTTCTGAAGAAAAGGAAAATGAATTGGACCAAAGAGCAAACGGTAACTTAGAAGAAAATGCTACCAGCAAAAGGTCCATAGAATCTTTCACAGATCTAGACTTCGAAACCCCTGCTGCTACTCTGCTTCAGTGCGATGTGACCACGGCCCATGCTCGAGCAAAACCGTAAGCAACATATAGTGATACAGGGTGCACCAGAATCAATGGCTACAGTTGCTGGGGATAAGGTGGAGCACGATCGAGGTCTCGTTCGGCAGTACGCTAAATCACTGCTAAGGGGCACTGAATCTGTAAAAAAATTCTCAAAACATTTAGAATAGGCAAGGATCAGCCGCCGAATGGTTCGAGCTCTCGGCCACGACCATTAAAGGTCATTTGGGACACCGAAGCGCAGGCACAGCTTATGCTGGAAAGAAAGTCGTCTCTGCGGACCGTGCATGCTGGAGTTTTCTTTCAGCCGGATTATGAACCAAAGGAACGCAGGAAAATGCGACTTTTGAAAAACGAGCTAAACGACCGAAAGAACAAAGGCGAAACCGGCCTACAAATAAAAAGGAGGAGAAATAGTCCACATTGAACGAAATTTTCTTTGGCCGGAAGTAGTCAGGCGGAAAAATTAACCAAGGTCAACCGGCCGGTTCTGGAAGATACCACAAGCAATAGTGGCCGCTGCCTCGAAATCTATTATACCAATTGTCAGAGTCTCTTCAATAAACTTGACGAACTCAAAACAATAGTATCTGAGCAGAAACCGCATATAATTGCATTAGCAGAGACTTGGCTGACCGAAGCAATAGGGATCAGCGAAGTCAGCATTGAAGGCTATCAACTGTTCCGCTGCGACAGATCTCAACGTAGGGGCGGAGGAGTGGCACTTTATGTAGCCAATGAAATTTCCTGTTGTCAGAGGGAAATTGCAGACATAACCCTACGACGATATGAAATAATTTCATGCAAAATTAAGATAAGGCAACATCCGGCACTCAATATATGCGTTGTTTATCGGCCTCCCGGCTCCAGCGAAAGTGACGACGTAGAACTGCTAAGTTCACTGACGGTTATCTGTAAACAGGAAAATCTATTACTCCTGGGTGATTTCAACGCTCCTGGCATCGATTGGATGAGGCCTGGAGTAAAGGCCGCAGCAGCACCTTTCAATTATCAACTACTTCAGTTTTCTTTGGACGAATATCTCATTCAACACATAGACTTCACAACCCGACTGCGAGAAGGCCAAAGATCAAACTGTCTAGATCTCGTTTTTAGTAAAGAAGAGGGGATCATAAGGGAAGTGAACTCACAACCGCCACTAGGGTTAAGCGACCACGTTGCTTTTACCTGCGTGTGTTACCTATTGTCTCCAAAATTGCAAATAAAGAGGCGCAGAAATATTTGGAAAGCCGATTTTGAAGAAATGAGACGTACCGCTTCCGCAGAAAACTGGTTACCCAGTACGAACGATACAAATGAATTATGGCAGCATATCCAGGGGACTGTAGAGCGCTTAATTGAAGTCCATTGCCCAATGAAAGTAATAAGACCATGTGCCAGACCTCCATATGTCAACCAGCCGATAAAAAGGGCCATGAAGAAGAAACAAAGGTTGTGGAAAAAGTACGAGCATCTTCAAGATTCAACATCACTTGCCGAATATAAAGCGCAACGAAATATATGCCGCAAGGAAATACGAAATTCTAGAACTGCCTTTGAGCGTCAACTTACAACACAAGCCACAATATGTCCAAAGAAGTTTTATGGCTACATCCGCAGTCAAAGGAAGCACCGGGACGACATTGCAACGCTAAGGGATAACCTAGGGAACGTAGTAACGGAAGGACCGCGGAAAGTAGAGTTACTGTCAGAGTTTTTCAGATCGGCGTTTACGATGGAATCCCCCGACGATAATTCAGGAGTAGAAGTGCGCGAAGGTACAGCGGTTATTGAAACTGTTACCTTTTCTGTCGCAGACGTAAGACATGTCCTCAGTCACATCAAATCAGACAAGTCTCCTGGACCGGATGGGATCCCTGGACTGATACTTAAAGAACTGTCGACCGAGCTATCGGTGCCTCTTTCAATTCTGTTCGAGCTTTCCATGCGAACAGGGGACTTGCCTTTGCAGTGGAAGACGGCCAACATCGTACCGTTATATAAGGGAGGTAGCAAGATGTCTACAAACAGCTTTCGGCCCATAAGCTTTGACTTGCCTTTCCTGCAAAAATGATGGAGGTCCTTGTGAAGCAGGCCATACTAAGATTTTGCGATGAAAGTGACATCATACAAAATTTTCAACACGGCTTTCGGCGAGGGCGCTCCTGCCTTTCAAATTTACTGACTTCAATTGAGGCCTGGACAAGTGCTTTAGAAGAGGGCTTCGAAGTGGACGTAGTGTACATCGATTTCCGCAAAGCCTTTGACAGCGTGCCCCATCAACGCCTTTTACACAAACTGAGCGTTCTTGGCATCAAGGGAAAAATTTTGGACTGGATCAGGTCATTTTTAGTTGGTCGAAAACAACGCGTTTGCATCGGGGAGGATAAATCGGACTGGGTTGACGTAGTTAGTGGGGTTCCTCAAGGCTCCGTTCTCGGTCCTCTACTCTTCATTCTCTATGTAAATGACAGCCTTCAAGAACTGGACTGCGGTAAAATCATGTTCGCCGATGACGTTAAACTATGGCAGGTCATTAAGTGCCCAAGCGACCGAGATGCTCTGCAAAATAATCTTTGCAAACTGCAGACGTGGTCTGAGAGATGGCTGCTGGATTTCAATGTGCAAAAGTGTGCCGTCCTCCACCTGCGTCCAAAAAACTACCCTATCCCCCAGAGCAGCAGGACATATCACCTGAAAAACATCCAAATTCCCGTAGCATCTACGCAAAAAGACCTAGGCATTTGGATACAGAGTAATCTGAAGCCCTCATTACAGTCTGTCAAAGCCGCAAATAAAGCCACGGGAGTGCTGCACGCTATCAAAGGGCGTTTCTAGCCTTCGATGAAGATCTCTTTGGCAGAGTGTACGGCACATTTGTTCGACCACACCTAGAGTATGGCATACAGGCGTGGCGGCCATGGCTAGCAAAGGACACAGCATGTCTGGAGAAAGTGCAGCGTCGGGCAACAAAGCTAGTAAGAGGTCTAAAAAACCACACTTACATAGATAGACTGGCATGCCTAAATTTATTCCCTCTGCATTACAGGCAACAAAGAGGGGATCTTATCCTAGTTTACAAGATAATAAACGGTCTTGAGAAAGGATTACGCTTTGAAGACATGTTTCAGTGGCACCTCTCGCCTCATCTCCGTGGGCACACAATGAAGCTGCGCACGAAAATGTCCAAGCTAAACCTCCGCTCTGAATTCTTCACTCAACGTGTCATACAACAGTGGAACAACCTTCCACAGTCAGTCGTAGAGGCAACTTCCCTTCAAATGTACAAACAACGCTTGGATAATTACATGCGTTCCCTCTCCTCTCTCCAAGTCTGAACTCTAAAAACCAGACATATATTGTAAAAAACAATGCTACTCTCCTCCCCTCAAGTCTGACCTCTAAAAAACCAGACATACATTGTAAAAAACAATGCTACTCACTGTTTGCCAATACTATGTTAGTAGTGGTAAATTTACACGTGCTAAATAGGGTTTTCAAAGGCATTGCCTATTATCCTCACCAAATAAACTGAAACTGAAACTGAAACAACCTAAAGCCTTCTACGCAATGTTGCAAGGCAGCTAAATCAACCAATTAAATGCTGTACGCTGCTTTTCTAAAGTCTTTGGTACGTTTGTAAGGCCACATATAGAATATGCGACCAAGCCTGGCGACCGTGGTCCCAACAGGACTACTACATGCTCGAATGGGTGCAGCGACGAGCCACAAAATTAGTAAGAGGTTAAGGTGAACTACCATATAAGCTTCGTCTAATTAACCTAAAGCTCTATCCTCTGAGCTATAGGCAGTTGCGCGGAGACTTTATACAAACCTTCCGTATCGTGCGTGGCATGGATTGCGCCCTCATATGTCATAATTTTTTCCAACTTGCCACTACGAAAAATCTCCGATTTCATCCATTCAATTTAAGTGTGCCCCAAGTAAGATTGGATGTGAGGAAGTATTTTTTCACCAACCGTATCGTGGAACCGTGGAATAACCTACCTGAGGCGATTGTTTTGTCCCAGTCTGCAGGTACATTCACACATCGGCTTGACATACATATGCTGCAGCACCATGAAGACTATGTGACTACATATCCTTAACAATATCAGTGTACCATGTAAATCTGCCTGCATTCACTTGACTGTAACTTCTTTACATTGCTTCTTATTCTTGCTATTTTTATGTAACAAATAGGGATTTCAAAGGCGTAAGCCTATTTTCCTCAAATACACTGAACTGAACTATTGGTAAATCAACTCAAATTGTAAGTCAAAGACAAGGTTACTTTAAGTCTCGATGACTTGAAAATCGCAAAAACTTAACCTCTTCACAAACAATACTCCTCTATGATCGCTTACTACTTCCGAAAAAATTCCAATCCCAACTACCTGGAATTTCCCGCCACCACCCAGACCTCATACTGAGGCTGATAAACGCATCTTGCAAGCATTCTCGTCCAAAATGGTGCTTCTGTTCCACTCGCAGCAGTGCATCTTCCACTCTGTAGCCAATTTTTTCCACGGTCGTTTCCCCAATTGTATCTCAATACGAAGGGTCCTGCTGGACTACTTGACTCACCTGACCTTCTGTGTCACTTTACTAGGAATAATTTGCAGTTTACTGTCCAGGAATTTCCCGGACAAGCCCCGACAGCTAGCAGTCATTCTCATTTCCATAGTCTGTCATTTCCACCTCCATATTTTACTCCCCTTTACCTACATTAGGCACGTGCTATCACAAAACCTTTTTTTCCAGAACAGGGCGGGGGCAACGGCCCCTATGTTCAGTGGCCTGTCAAACACTTGACGACTTAGCCAACCTCCCTCAAAAACAATCAGCTTGCCCACTTAAACTGTTCGTTCTAAATGCAAGATTCTTGCTCAATGAAATACACCTGCTTCAGACTCTAGTCTTCATCCACTGTCCAGAAACTGTTATAGTGCCTGAAACATGGGCAACACCTTCCATAGTCGACCCTGCCTGCCTTTGACAGTGTCATCATTTGGGCCCACTTGGGAGCACTGACCACGATATCGTTGTTTCTAAACTAAAATTCGAGACCAAAGAAACATTTTCCAAAAATATAGCTTGTTATTTGATTTCCGATCAGCCCTTTCGACAGAATTATTGATACATCTTAACTCCCAAAACTGGTCTAATTTCTTAATATGTCAGGATGTGAACACCTGTACCGGTATGCTGTACGAAGGTTTGGATCCACTTATTTCTCGTTTTGTTACCCGTAAAAAATTAATGAATGTCACGGACACGGTTTATATCCCTTTATCTTTTCGCCGTAGGTTGCGTAAACTCCATCGTCGATTCCATTCGCAAAATGAAATTTCCCTTCTGCCCTTGATTCGACGTATTTGTGAGCAGGCTAAGTGGCTATCCGAAGAAAAACTGCTAACCAATGAGGTAAAATATGTCGAAAACCGTTCGGTAAATTTCGCGAAACTTTTTTCACGTGCAATAAGAACCATAGAAAAACATAGCATCCCGTCCCTCTAGACGCCCTTGACAATCCTATAGTCGATGTCAAATTGATGGCTGAGAAGTTAAACGTTTTCTTGTCCAGAGCATTTATTGAAAAATGGCTGCTCCCCCTCCGAACATCCAGGGTTGGACCGGTGCCATCCTCAAAACCATTTTTTGTACCCTCTGGGACATACCCGTAGCCATTCGAAGTTTTCTTCAATGTCATAGTTCTAGACAGGATGGCGTAACGATTAGTATTACAAAGGCGGATGCTGGTGATATTTTCCCGTCCCTTCTATGCAAGATATTCAATCTAGCTCTGTAACTTAGACCTTTCGCAGTTTGTGGAAGGAATCGCACATTCTACCTTTCCCAAACACGGCCAATCTACGTCATTTGACAAGTTTCGGCCAATCAACACACTGTCCGCAGCTTTGAAAATCTTGGAGAACTTGATCAAAGATAAGATTCTTTATCCCTTAACCGTGAATAACCCACTGAGTGCAGACTAGCATTAGTTCCTCAAAAAAGGTCTTGTGATACCTGTCACCTCGCTTTCTTTGATCACGTTCTACAATCTAGGGACAATGATTTTGCACTATAAAAAGTCTATTTCGATTTGCCTTAAGGCACTTGATTGTGCTGACCATGCCCTTCTTCCCCTAAAACTCTCCCCTTTTGGTATGTGGTACACTTTTGAACTTGCTATCTTCGTACCTGAGCTCTCGCACATAAAATGTTAAGATCTCCAATGTTATCTCAAACCCCGCATATGAGAGGAGTGGAGTTATTCTGGTTAGTGTGCTTGTCCCGCTCTTATTTTGTGTTTTTGTCAATGATGAACCAGACTTATTTTGGAATGGTAGGCTATTTATGTACGCTGCACTTTAAAAGTTGCCTTTTGAGGCAAGCCGACAGATTGCGACAGCGCGCTTGAACTATTAAAAAACGATCTTGTGGCCTTTGCCCCGTGGTGCTGCACTTGGCGTCTCTCCCTTTTTTTTGGCACAAACGGTCCATTATGGTTGTTGGCGACGACCGTCAGCCTCAACTAAGCATGGATAACCACGACTTAAATGTGCCTGGCATTGTTAAGGATCTGGGCATATCATATTCCAACGGTCTTATTCTTTCAGGGAATTGCGCTCTGATTATCTCCAAAGCACGCAGAACTATCCAGCTTATCCTCCGAAATTTGAAAACTATTGATATTAGACTCCGCCTGGCCTAGAATACTACTCGTTTCTTTGTAGCCTTCAGCACGCTAGTGAACGGAAGAAAAAAGAATCGGCCCAGCAATTCTTTACGAAAAGAGTTTTATCGTAGGAGAACTGTAATTTGACATATCGAGAGCGCTTTGGGCTTTTAAACATTGATCTCCTTACAGGTAGCCGTTTTTTCTCCTTAATAACATGAAGATAGAAAAAGCAATTAAAATGATATATATTCAGGAGTTTTTCACTGCCGGCCTGATCCCCATTGCATATTTTGTCCGAAAATGCCTGGAAACCGACATTATGTACAAATATCCAGTCTAGGACAACGTCAATAGGTTGTCTGTCTCGGGAAAAATTTTTCAAAACAAATTATAATTTCTTTTCAGTCGGCCTTATGTTTCACTGGCAATCAAATGGATGAGAGTGTCTAGACGCTGACATTCCTGAGAGGGAATAGCAGAGAGATCACCGCCGAATATTTTACCCAGTACCGAGAGAACTGATCTATAATTTCGCATACAGTCATTGGAATTTCGCAAAGCAGATAGGCTAAGCTGTTGAGCTTTAACAACAGGTTGTTTATGCATGGCACTGCTGTGACTACTAGGTGCAGCCAAACAACGCTTCGGTTCAACTCTTGAGAGCTTGCAACGAGCTGAGGTTTTCGTTCTCATTTTTGTTTTAGTCACATACTGTTCTCAAAAGTTCTGATCCGAAGGTAATTAAAGGAAATAAAATTGTCGAACTCTCCAAGACTGGAGGAGCTTCCACCCAAGCTTCTGAAAGAACTCGCAAATGAACTTTCCCCACCTTTGTCAGTGCTCTTTCAAAGTCATTTGACTCCGGAAAACTTTCTATCTATTGCAAGCTGGCACACGTAACTTCCTTATACAAAACCAGTAACCGGGCGTCAGGGAAAAACTTCAGGCCCAAAAGCTTGACATGTTTCCTCGACAAGGTTATGGAAAGTATCATCAGGAGCGAATCGGTGAAATTCCTAGAGACTCATAATTTGTTATCAAACTGTCAACACGGATTCCAATAAGGAAGATCCTGCACAACAAAATTGCTGCGATCTCTCCAGAGCTGGACCCAGGCATTTGAAGATAGACACGCGGTTCACATCACCTTATTGACTTTCAAAAGGCCTTTGAAACTGTGCAACCCCAGAGACATTTGTACAAGCTAGAAAGAATCGTAATCAGAGGTTACCTCCTCAAGGTGATCAAAAACTTCCTCGTGGGTTGGCACCCGGTTGTAAGCATCGGCCAGGAGAGGTCAAGTTCTGCTGCGGTGAAGAGTAGGGTTCCTTAGGGTTTAGTGCTAGGTCCAATACTGTTCCTAATATACGTGGATGATTGCGTCAGGGATCTGGACTGTGAAGCAGCAATGTATGACGACGACAGGAAAATCTGGAATTTATAATTTCGATTGTACATAACAAGGGTCATCAAGGGGATACGCCCGTAACACTCAAACACACGATAGTTTGACCGTCGTAGTCCGACGATTTCCACCGTATTCTCCACGGAAGGGTGGAGCAGGGACGGTGACTTGCGCGTGAATTAGTTTTTAGTGATAGTAACCTTGCGCTGCAGCTACCACACTCTATCATCCTCCCCAATTGAACCCGATGTCAAGACAGAGTCAAGAAGACCGGAGGCGGGAGAGGATACAGGTGGCTGGCACGGCCGGGTCCCCTAAGTCCTAGCTGCCCCTAGGCGTGCAACCACACCTCCCATGTTTGGCATTTGTTAGCGGAGCGCAACCCTAATAACGCATGCCATGCCCTGATGTGGCCTCCGTGTTGGTTTAACGCATCTACCACGTGGCCCGTTTAGGGGGGACAAAAACCCACAAAAGCACACACACACACACACACACATATATATATATATATATATATAAGCCAAACAAGTGCGTAACACTCACTAATGTGGTAAGGATCTCACTCGATCCCATTTTCCCGCCCGCCATTTGATCCCGCCCGCCCGCCATGAAACAGCTGTCTGCGTCTTGCCTGTTGCACTCTTAGCAACATATTTGTGCTGTATATATATATATATATATATATATATATATATATATATATATATATATATATATATATATATATATATATATAGGTGGTCCCAAGGTGGTCCAAACTTGGGATAGGGAAAGACTGGCTGATGACAGCTAATAAGCCAGAAATGGCCATTCCGGTCTCCCTTGTCTTTGTCGGTTCCACCTTAACATCATTTGCTACACCTCGCTATGCGACCGCCTGCGAGGGCTCTAAAGTAAGCTCCAGGGCACAACGGAACATACATGCTCCTTAAGCAGATCAGTGAGCCGCATACTGTCATATATATATATATATATATATATATATATATATATATATATATATATGCAGTATAACATGACCGAAAAACACAAGGGAGACTGGAATGGCAATGTCTGGCTTATTAGTCGTCATCAGCCAGCCATACCCAACCCCAGGTGCTGCGGTGTCCAAGGCTCGAACTCGCAACCTTGTTGGGCAGAAGTCCAACGCTTGGAATATAAACAATGGTATTTGGGCGCTCACTGATCGGTTACAGGGATCACTCGTCAAGTTGTGCCTTGGGGCTAACTCTCAAGCCACGCTAGCAGCCGTAAGGCAGCTCAGGATATAGGCAGTTTAACATGACCGACAAAGACAAGGGAGACTGAAACGGCCATTTCTGGCTTATTAGCCGTCATCAGCCAACCATACCCAACTTCAGGCGCTCTGGCGCCTGGGATGTGCCTAAGAAACCGACGTTATATCAGAGCTAACATAAACAGTGATTCCTTCTCGGGGCCTCTTCTGTCTCTTCGAAAGATTTGATAAACACGGAGGGATAATTAATGGTCTCGAATATCTTCTATGAACCAAGTTTCTATAAATGATAATATATTTGGTGTTTGTTCATCAACCAACGTCCGGACTGCACTTGTTTTATTGAAAAGGCTTTGTAAATTTGAATACAGGAAATTTATTATCCATCTGTCACACGAAGAACTTCTTAATCACTATACTTTTATTGTCCCTTATTTGGAGCCATTTTTACCCTCTTTCAGTCCTGTACTTCAATTCAGTCTCCAGTTCTCTCATTTTGTGTCTTTCCACCGATTTGTAATCCGGCTGTTCCCTTAAAATTGCAGAATGCCTCCAAGGGATCCTTACGTATTTGTCCAAAACTCAAAGGAAATAGTTAAAGGTTTGTCAGACGGGCAAAAAGCTTCGTCGCCTGGGAAACTTGTGGAGCACTTTTTGAACGATTGCTTCAGCAGACATTCAAAAATATTATGCATGCATCTATAGCGAATGGCGCAATCCGGTTAGGAAATTCCCTCTTGACGGGGAACTTTCAGAACCCTAATGTGCTCTCACCTACAGGGTTGTCCTGTCCCGCAAACATATTTACCGGCACCTGGGTCCTAGGTTTTTCTTATAAGCCAAAATTGATGCCGTTTTTTACTTTTCGTGAACATTATGCAGTGTTTGCCTACCCATTCTAAAATTCAGACGAATATTATCTTTCATTTACCAGAAAAGTAACCTTATGGTTGCTTACTAAGATAATTTTCCTATTTATATGATCCTTTTGAGAATATTCTAACCTTAAACTGTTCAGGATCTACAGCTTTATATAGCCTATACCACATGCGATCTCAGGAATGTTTAAAAAAGCCTAAAGATGAGGCCTTCATCAAAATCCATAAAGGCTCTCATGATGGCATGCTCCGCGAACACTGAACATTTAACCAATCCAGAGCAACGTGCGGGTGGTTTTAAGGAGTTTGTAGTCAACAGACCGAGGTTCTTCTGGGCTTCCATATCTTGCATAGAATACCTGAATGCGATTTAAAAGTATTCTACGTGACTATGCTTGGAAATATCAGTCGACAAGCTGCATGCTTTCTCTGCAATGAATAACAGACATTCCCCTTTTCCATTTAAAAGATATCATAATGTGCTCGCAATATTTCACTATGAGTATGGACTGTGTTGTATAATATATGAGGAACATTAATAAAGCGAACAGGTACCAATCGATTTCAATGAACATTTTATGGTCTTAAAAACCTCATAATTAGAAATCGAAACATGACCATTTGCCAAGTACAAAATTTTAAGACGCTGAACTTCGCATAAAATAAGTATGAGAAAAAATATTTTCTGCATATTTTCTGCAAATATAGATTTATTTAAGAGGGCATTGAAAATCAATCAAAAAATGACTACTACTTATAAAGTCATTTATGTACCCAGTGCGAATTTCACAAGT
The DNA here is from genome assembly GCA_017591395.1 of Schistocephalus solidus. Classification (NCBI taxonomy): domain Eukaryota; kingdom Metazoa; phylum Platyhelminthes; class Cestoda; order Diphyllobothriidea; family Diphyllobothriidae; genus Schistocephalus; species Schistocephalus solidus. Next base: position 138,370 of record WEDG01005177.1, read on the forward strand.
TTCCGAAAAAACAGACATTCTAAAGCCAATACTGGCGTACCTGGCATACCATAGAATTGTGCCGCAAGGATATCGAGCTTACAACTCCACTCAAGTTATCGTTCCTCATCGAAAAGGTAGTTTAGAAGTTCGGTTAAGCTTTCATGAGGTCGGTCACTGAATGGAAGTCCATGCTTTAGGGGGAATTCAATCATAGGTGTTCTTAAAAAAAAGATAATTTACGTTAGTCCATAAGGGTAAAAACACATAAAACGACATAAAGAGAAACAGAGCTTCATTAGAAAGGTTGAGTTTCACTGAGAGATGACGAGAAGATCTGACTGATTTTGTCCCAGTCAAACCTGGGCCACACATTTAGGGAAGGAATCGTCTTATTTGCGAGCGTCAGCATAAATAAGGAACTGGGTGTTTATGATTGTTAAAAAAATATTCTTAAAGTCAACCAAAAACAAATGGAAACTTATCACACTAAGTTGAAGGGCAGCACTTACACTAGGGTTGGCAAGCAAAAATTAGGACCCCATCAAGACCTTTCCTTTCAGACTAAATAAGTCTAACTGAATGGGGTTGCTATGGCGAATGAGAAAATCTAAAGTGTCAGGTTTTAACTAAAAGTAATCTGTGTTTGTTTTATTGCAGGCTTTGCAAAGATTGACCAGTCGATTTTCATTAAGAATAAAAGTAAGCAACTAATGAAATGGCAAAGGTAATGTTTCGCAAGAGCGATCTTACCTGGAGCCATAGTGGAAAAGCCAAGATCACGGTTGGTTTTATAAAATCCGGAATTGTGACCATTGCTATTATTTCTAACAGATTTTCTATAGGAAATGCGTAATTTAAAGGTTCAATATGTTTGAACATATAAACAGAAACCAGATTTAAATACGGGAATAGTCTTAGTTTTCAACAAAGGAGGAAAATTCATCAAGAATTTAATAAAAGGGTTCAATATGTTATAATCTTAACCTGAGTGTAAGTTGCGAAGAAGTCTTATCTGTTTCTGAATACTCGGAGAGGAAGTATTAATGTTGCCAAGGGGTAGATTAAAGGGAACTTAGTCACTTTCAGATGTAAAGTAACTGGCAAAAGAGGCATTTGACAATTAAATTTCCACGAACTCTCTGTATTAAAATTAGTGCTATCAGTAAACAGAGGAGAAATTCCTTGGTAAGATATAGCCTGCGATCTGAGATAGAAAACATGGGCAACTGCTTTAAGAGGCATTGGACAAGTAAGAGCTAAACAATGCTTCCATTTGTCTTGCTTGGGATTTGTTTCAAATTCAATTAGGAAATTTCGGAAATTTTAAAAGTAAATGGATAGAGAGTTTGCAGATGAATATTAAATTTGTTCACGCGGCTTCTTCAGTCTTTTTGAGGGTAAGTGAGGAACCATGGAACAGGGTAAAAAGTTTGGCACGTGTTTGAACTTGGTTTCGTATTTCAAGCCCTCGGAGCCTATGCTGTTTTAAGTCTCTAACTTAGTGTAGAAGACAATTGTATCTGAAATAGCTGACTTGTGAGCTGCATATTCTCCGAACTTTGGAAAAATCTATTTGGATTGAGGCAAATTCAGGCTTCACCATATGACTGAACTGCTGATTATACTTTGCTCTGAAAACTATCCCAACGTGCAGCACAAGCTTCAACGTTCACTCGCTCCCAAAATCAACATCAGTGCATCTTGAATCTGCTTGCAACAGTGGAAGGACTCTTTACAAAAAGGCTGCGTTGCTTCCTTTCTAAAAGTTTGACTGTTGAAATTGATTCGGCAAGCACGCCTCTTCCCAATGAATTTTGTCATTGGAATAGGTTACAATGCAGACTTTTACGTTGCCCATGCTTCTGGTGCCTTTGTGAGACTAAATTAACTTATGTTTGGACAATTCAACCCTGCAGGAGGAAGAAAAGTGTTCGTCACTGGCAAGATTCGGACCACTGACCTCAATTTAATAACCGAGCGTCATGATCACTCGACTATCGCGCGGCGTCCTGTCCACAAAGCCGTTAATATATCTCTAACAAGAATGCCCCTGTTAACTTAAGGAAACCGCTCACTGCTTCCTTCGAGCAAGTTCTTCCAGAAATATTACAATCGATTTCAGTAACGCCTAGCAAAACCCGGGTAACCAGTCACGAAGAAAGTTTCAGTCCCTCACCAACTGCTTAAGTCCACTTGCGCATGCACACTGCGATGGGTGTTTTTATCGTACCACGTGAGTAAGACGTTTCAAAAAAACCTTGACTTTCTCTCAGAGCTAATTTAGCAGTGCTCACAAAGCACAAAAAGATTACACCACAAGATGCTAAGTTTACAATCAGTACGGAAACAGTTGAGAAATCGGTCTACAAAAAACCTGCCAAAAGGTAACAACATCATTGAACACAACTTCGTGTGGAACCCGAGTAGACAGAGAACCAAGTCCTTACAACAAACTCCAGACTCGTCAGGAGTTCAGTCTAAAGACTAGCAGACTCCAGATATTGCAGCAAATCCACGTATCTCAGAACTTTTCCGCAAAACCAGAGTCTAAAAAGGCAGCATGCAAGCACATACAGCAGCAGAAGGTGGCTGCCAAGCAGCCTACTAAAGGCTCTCAGTTTTACCTCACGACAGCCATGTGAGCACAACATGTTAACGCAAACCAAGCCAAAAAACCAAGAGGGAGACTTCTAACAAAACCCAGGCCAGACTGAAGACACGAGCAACGCAGTAAATTAGAAGAAAAGTCAGCAAAAAAACGGTTGACCGAATCTTTCACGGATTTTGACTTTGCGAGCTCTGTGGCCCGTTTGTCCCGAGTAATTGAAATTAGTGAACTGGGAATGAGAGTTCAGTCAGTTGAAATATAGGATGCGCTAAGCAGGTGCTCGGTTTTATTGCAAACGAAATGCGGTCATAAAAGGGGTCCCAGAATCAACGTAAACAATTCCCAGGGAGAAAGTTAAACATGACCTTGGTCTTCTTCAGGAGTATGGTACATAATTGGTTAGAGACGGCGAGTCATTTAACATTCTAAAAGCATATTGAATATGGAACGCTCAGCCATCAATTGATTCAAACCCTCAGCCATGACCCTCTTAATCATTTTAGAAACCGAATCGCAGGCAAAACGTTTGCTACAACGAAAGTCGTCTCTGCGGGATATGCGTGCTGGTGTTTTTTACAACCAAACTACGAGCCGATAAAACGAATAAAGATGAATCAACTGATAATCGAACTGAAAGAGCGAAGGAGAAATGGAAAAAACACCTAAAATCAGACGGGAGGCTAAATAAACGTCAAAAGAGAAGCTCTTTGGCCGAAAGGTATCAATCTGACAGCTTAACTAATATAAAAATGCCCGCTTTCGAGACTACTATAAGCACTAGTGCCCGGTGTCTCAAAATATACTATAACAACTGCCAGAGTCTCTTCAAAAAACTCTATGAGCTCAAATCCATAGCCTCTGAGCAGAAACCGCACATAATTGCATCGACAGAGACGTGGCTAACTGTAGAAATAGGCCTTAGTGCGGGCTTGAAGAGATCATTAGAAACCAGACCCTGTTGAGCTTGACGCTTGGACGACTCTGTGAAGAGACATGGCAGGTGTAGTAATAATTGGGAAGTGGGGATCGCCCTTTAGGATCTCTCGTTTGACAAATGAAAGACCACTTCTTTTCAGTGTTTCTTAACCTATTAAGTGAAGTGGGAACTGTCAGTTATTTTCCATTTTGCCATTAAGCAAACGTTAGTGCGTTGGTTTCACCCGGTGTGTGAATTGCTTGCAAGCGTCTGTGCCGCAACTGTCTGGCCAGGGCTAGTGAGATGCGTGTTTTGCCTTCTAATGCCTGTATGTTGTTGCCGCAAGGTAGCAGTTCATAGATTGTTGAAGGTGGGCGCGTGTCTGGTCTTGATGCTATCATGCAGGTTTTGGCGACTTGCGACCTGAGCTGAAGAGTGTGTCAGGCGGGAAGTTTGATTGGGGCGGTACATCTGTTAAACCGTAACCCGGGTATCCTAAGGTGAGCTCAGACCGTAAACGTGCGTGTTGGCGATCCTTATTTATTAACCGATATCCAGACTTTGAAGCAAAAGGTGTCAGAAAATTTATAACAGTGATAACTGGCTAGTGACGGCCAAACGTTTCATAGCGACGTCGCTTTTTGATTATTCGGTGTCGGCTATTCCTATCATGGTGAAGCATAATTTACCAAGCTTTGGATTGGGAACGTGAGCTGTGGGTAAGACAGTCGTGATACAGGTTAGTTTTACCCTTCTGATGGTTGAACTGTGTAAAAAGTGAAGTACAATTTGGTCGTTAATTTGGTAATCATGTTTAGTACGAGAGGAACCGCAGGTTCAGACATTTGGTACATGTGCCTGGTCGAGCAGCCAATGGTGCAAAGCTGTCATCTGAGGGATTAAGACTGAACGCCTCTTAGTCTGAATACTTTACGATAGAGTTTGACGGGCCCCGTGTTTGGGCCGACATAGAACTTTCTGGTCTGGGCCATCGTGCCCTACCGAAACCTTTTGCTCTGGAAATGTTATGCCAGAGCTGTGACCATAACCGCATGCACCGGGCCATTGTGTTGTGGGGGTCTACACGATAACCAATAGTGGTATGAGCGTAATGGCCCTTAGTCGTATGTAGACGACTTAAAGTTTTTTCGGGGAGAAGTGAGTATTCGATCAACTAACACACTGCGAGGTATTAAGTCCTATCTCTACCCAACGCAATGTTTCGAGGCCTTGGAGTCCCATTTTTTATGCGATCTCTGTAACCGTATGGCATTCAAACATGTGTATCCCTTTGCATGCTTACTTGCATCGGTTGCGATGCATATGTGTGAAAATGTCCCAAAACGAAAAAATAATGTCATAGTTTGGTTGACTTCGTCTGCACTATAACAGAACTGGAAGGTTATTAGCCCAAACAGTGTAACCTACTGCGTAGACTGACCCCTAAGTGTTGCACCAAGGCGCTTACCCTTGTGGATGAACAGTTTGGGTGCTATACAAGTTCAGTATTGATTACATTAGTACGAGACCGGACAAGTGAGGTGTTATTAGTTCTGGTGTCGACGATGTAGCAAGTGAAAAACAGTTACCTGAAAAATATTGACTGCATAAGTATGGGTCTATTGGTCTGCGGACATTTGTCTTCACGTGTTAGAGTTTGGCTGGGCTTGGTAATGCTCCTTTAACCGAGCGCGGGTTAAAAGTGAAGTAACTATGCCCCTCTTAAGGTAGCTGTGCAGTAATTAAGCCGGATGCGTCAGAATGAGTTGTCATCATTGAGCAATAAAAGAAAAGGAGCATAGGTATGAGGTACGATGACCTTGGCACTGTTGCCCAAACAGGTTTAGGGTTGATAGGGCTGGATTATATTGACTGCAGAAGTATGCATAAGCCTGCCTACGGAGGGTTGACTGCACCAGTATGGGGTGCGTTGGTCGGCGGACTGTTGCCTTTATTAGTTGCACGTTTAATCGGCTGGATAATGCTCCTTTACCCGAGGGCGGGTACGTGGCGGGAGTAACAGTGGCTGGGTCATTAAGTGTGCCCACTCCCGAAAAGGGAAGCGTGGTAGATGCACTGGACAAACAGTGGGGGGGGGGGTGCATTTCAAGGTGCGGCAGGCGTTATTAATAATTGGGCTAAGATCCCGCAGCAAATGCCGAACATGATTTGGGAGGTGGGGTTCGCATGCCTAACCTGGGCATGCGTAGCTGCAGGCTCATGCCATACCACCAACTGTTACGAATATGGTTGGATATGAATCAACTGCGCCCGACCCCACGTCCGGTCTTATTGACAAGGGTTTGACATCGTTCACAAGTGGTTAAGGGAAGAGAGAGTGTGGCAGATGATTTGCACGCCCACTGTCTCCAAAGTCAACAAAACAAGCAAATTTATCCTCCAAATTTTTTTCACTATCGATAGAAGAGTCCGCTTTATAAATTGTACGCTATGCCTGGCCATAAATGCTACTTAATTCTATGTTACCTTCTCTGTGCTAGTATCAGTATCAGTATCAGTATATTTGAGGGAGATGTAGGT
>WEDG01005178.1:0-40818 GCA_017591395.1 Schistocephalus solidus
GAATCATCTTCCTCACTGGTCCTTTTGGTACGGAGTCCTAGGACCACACACATCCCTTCGTTCAAAGTTAAGACCCAACAAGCAGACCAGCTGCTTAATTGGTTGAGACTCTCTTGAAGTGCGTGCCTATCGGCCTCAGCTCTAATGGCCATCCACAATTTAACATCGTCTGCAAACATAATGGCGGTGCAACTCAGGTCATCGACCTAATCATTGATGTAGACTAAGAAGAGCAACAGCCCTATGACGGTGCTTTGGGGGACACCACTTAGAACCGGAATAGGTGTTGACTTCCAGGTACCGATGTACACAGTTTGCAATGTCCCTATATGAAAAAGCCGCGATACATCTCAGGATCATTCCTCTTATTCAAACTTCAGATAATTCATAGATTAGACGTTTTTGTGGGACACCGTCAAATGCCTTTTTGATATCAGTGTATATGACGTGAACCCGACCATCTTCATCAAATGCGCGAGTTTTACTGCTCTGTCGAGAGCAATAAACTGGAAAGACAATAGCGAATCTTTCTCAAGCCATGCTGGAGCTCTTAGAGTAATCGGTGTTTCTCCAGAAACTTCATGCTCGCCTTCTTGATTATTGATTCCATTAGTTAATAACAAATAGAGGTAAGCTGATAGGCCGATCATTGTTAACATTGGATCGAGGACCATTTGCTGCCTTCTATTTGGATGGCAGTTTCCCTGATTCTAAATGACGAATCAAATATATGCGCTAGTGGTTTTGAGAGATCACCCGCCAATTCTTTCAAGAACTTTACCGGCAAATCGTCCGGACTAGATGACTTTGCTTCCTTGAGATTTTCCATTTTGCACTCCACGAGAGGTGCCGGGAAGATTATACATTCAAGCACTGGACCGACGTTTATAACAGCATTGATGAAACGTGTACATGTTTACATAGCCATATGAGTACATAAAATCGGCAACTGATGTCGACATCAAGTAAAATTAAATAATGTCCTCTTTTAAATGGCTCAATGGTCTCAGCCAGAATAACTGAAGTCGTAGTTTGTTCCATTTTCCAATCACCTGGTAGGAGAAGTTGACCCGTACTTCAAGTTTTGGTGTAGTTTGTCTTCAGTTAATATTGGTCGTCTCAGAAATTTATCGTCCTTTGGTAATTCAAAAAAATTAACCCTGTAAAGAACAGAGTCTAATCTTCTGATGAATTTCATGACCATAATCATATCCCGTTTTTAATGCCTACATGACAGCAGAAACCTTTTAAGCCTTTATAACTACCCTCATAAGGTGGGCACTTTAGTCTACTGACAAGGTTAGTCAACCTCCATTGACTGCGCTCTAATAGAGTGTAACCCCGCCTCGGAAGATATTAAGTCCTTATTGTCTGTTTCCTTCCCAAACTCGCAATTTTTGGATTTTGAAAAGGGTCCTCCTGGTATTTGAGGCAGCTCCCTTGATATTATATTGGTCTCTTATTATATTTCCATCATCCGCTGCAGGGTCAATCTTTGCAATCACTTTTTCGCCCCCCCTTTTTTTAACTAGCATCGCCAACTCTTGACAACCTTGATACATTCCTCTGATTTTGCAACCCCGACGATGGTCTCCAGGTTCAGTTGATGATCAAGACGGGTTCTGATGGTTTTGCCTCTTTGATTGGTGGACTATCAGTTGGCAAGGTCGCATTTCGATGATGATCTCATGACCTCCACTGTTACCTCTTCGTTTTGACTCTGGTGTCCACGATGAGTTCGTCTTCTCTCAGCTCCACTGGTGGTTAAAAAGAGTAGCTCTGACTGCTATATTATCTCTCACACGCCAAGGAGCGTTCCAAACCCTCATACGTTGTTAGAAACGTCACAGTACTATCCCATTGCATCTAGCTATTAATTTTTTAGTGAAGCATTTATTTTCTCCTCATATTTTTTAAATTGGCGGCTCGTCAAACTCCGCCTCTGATTTAACCATAGGAGTTTTTTACTGCTTCTTTTCTAGTTCACTGTTTATGTTAAATATGGTTGACTATTGCTTTAAAAATGGCAAATCGTTCTGAATCGGAAATGCCTACCATACTGTTCGTTTCTACTGTTAATATGGCAGCTCACATAGTGCAGCAATTATCCACTTAGTATTTATTTAAACCGTGGTACTAAGTTTGAAATGACGGGGCTCTCTGGGCCTTAAATATACAATTTATTTTTTTATTTTTTTATCCAAAGCTGCCGCGCCGGAACGCAATACTGTAACGCCCCACAAACTGTTCTGGCTTGTTTAAATGGGACAATAACTATTTAGCGTAAACACAGGATGGGTAATGTGCAATCGCATGTTGACGAAGATGATAAGTGTCCCCTCACTCCCTTACGCTGACACGTCATTCAATTCCTGCTCAGCTCTCGTTTTTGGCTTCCTTAACCGTCAGCATTCTTCGTTGACCTTATCCCGCAGTTGCTAACATCATTTTACTCCCCACTGGTATTCTTGTTGATAGTTGAGACCATTTCCCACCCAGAAGGGTAACAGTATGTGTACCATGATGCTTTGTATAATCCCATTTCCCTCCTTTTCTGATTATTTGATATCTCCTTTAACATATACTTGTCAATATGCAGTTTGTCCCTTATATCTATTCATGCGTGTTTGCCGAACGTTTAACAACCTTCTTCAGGGCCTACATAATCCGGTTATCTGCTGGTCTGTGTTCTAACCTCAACATCTTCGGCCGCTAAAACACCCAAACAGAAGCCAGAAAAAAATTTGAAACCCTTGATTTTTGAAATAGATGAAACATTTATTTTCTTACTATTATTAATATAAGCTATTTTCTTATAATTACTTGTCTTTTTCCCTGCTAGCTACAGACCCGCTTGTACCCATCTAGCCCCAGGGTTATAGCGGGACTAGGTTTGGCTAGGCGGGCTGTAGGTGGGGTCCTGTCCCCAGCTGTAGCGGTGAATGCAACGCGCTAGCCCCGGATTGTCCTGCCTTTGGAAAATCTTGCGCATGAGAATGCACATTATATGACGGTCATGGCAACCATCCTCTTTATCGATTTTTTGCCCATAACGCACTACCACCAAGTCACAATACTGTAAAAACCTTAAATATGGTACGTTGAAACCCAAATTACGTCTTAAACAGAGGACACTGCCCCTTTATAACTGCGTTCTACGCGGAACCTAGTGTACTGCTGCATAAAATGTAACAGATACGAATTCTGGAGCAATTATATTTTATAACAATTTCAAGAATTTTTTTAAATATGTACAAGGGAAAGGATTGTTTCCATAGTTCAAAATAATGCTGAAATCAGGTCATCGACCATGGAGCTCCCTCATATTTGGCTGGCTGCTGTAAATAAATAGTTATAAATAAAACAGTTGAACGAGGAAGATATTAAATACTGCAAATAAAAGGGTGGTAGTTACATGTGATACCAGCACTTGCCGGAATACTAACACTTTATTCCATACTAAGGATTGTTTACAATAGTGGGTTTACGTCGCTGACAAAATCCACTCTTAATGCCTTGCAGAACAATGCGAAAAATAATCCATTTCATATATTCACACTATTTAAGTAGTATCATGTTTTTAAATGGCTGGCAATACTAATTATTTTTAATTTTGTCCACATTATCCTTTATCAGCCTGTGACTTACTGCAGGCAGACGGCGAAGTAGGAGTAAAATAAAAACTTTGTAATTTTAATGTTAGGGATGCCTTTTAAGGCTGTTTAAACAGGACCTGGGAATAGGAAGTGGCTGGCCCACCTTACGGTAAATTTCAGGAAGAAGAAATATACGCGGGAATAAACGCTACACTATACTCAGTACAGAAGTAAATCATACCCTTCATCTTAGACCGTAGCAATACCCTAAACCTAAACCCTTAAGTAAACACGAAAACAACCTTAACTCTTAGCCTTATCATGACCTTAACCCCAATTCTAACATTAACCTCAAAATTAAATCCATTCCCTAATTCAACCCTAACCTTCACTTTAATTCTTAACATAATTTACTTGGCATTTAGCACAAAGCCACTTGAATTGTGAGTGGTTTCTCATCCCATGTCCTGTTTAGGCGGCCATACAAGGCATCCCTACCATTTTGAGAATGAAAGCCAAATTTCAAGGTTAAGGTGAGCAACTTGTACTGTAGACGAAGGTCAAAACTGCTAAGAACCAAGGTGTAAAAAATAAATTAACGCTAAGTGGAGAATTGTGTCTAAGCTACAAACGACAAAAGGACGGCAAAAATTTCAGAGGATTGTTATAATGCAGAATCACGAAAAAAGCAGCTTCTAGATAGCGAGTGTTGTTGAGGATTGTAATGAACTCTGAACTAGATCCAGAAAGCTATGCATAAAGGATGAAAAGCAGAGTCAGGATTTCAATTGAGACGGCGATCGGTAGAATATAATCGAGAAATGAAGATCAATCGTTGCAATTGACTGCAATTAATTGCGAGAGATCAGTACAATCAAGAGAGCAGCGGTACCATGCAGCAGAGAAAACAGAAGACGTCCAACATGCCGGTTAAAGCTGGCTGTTGTGTTTTATTAAGCACGTTAAACACGTTGAAGCACCTTGTAAGGGCCATCATAAGGTTAAAAAAGAGGCTTTCGAACTGCGTCGTGCCGGACGAAGACGAATGGAGCCGATTTAAGGTCGTCTTGCACAAAAACGCGTTCGGATGTTAGGCGAGTGAGAGCTGGACGCAGTTGAGCCATGCGCCGTTTCAATTTTTGAACGAAAGCATTTGACAAGCTAGTGTGTACGGTGGAAGACTGCACAAATGCGCCGGGCAGGCAGAGAGGTGTACCGTATACAAGTTCTGCCGTAGTACATTGAATGTCCTCTTTGACAGCTGATCGAATACCCAAAAGGACGAGGGGTAAGTTTTCACTCCACGCAGTTGTGTCTAAGGGAAACATCAGTGCTGTCTTTAATTGACTATGCAGGCGTTCCATGAGGCCGTTTTAAGCAGGGTGATATGCCGTTGTCGTTATGTGCGCACACCCGAGAAGTTTAGTGAACTCAAAGAAGAGACTAGATTGAAACTGGCTTCCGCGGTCAGTTGTAATGGTGGCTGGCACACCAAAATCGGCAACCCTGTGATGCAGGAAGACCATGGCAATATTTTCTGCCGAGGTATCCGATATCGGCATTGCAATCGGCCATCGTGTGAAACGGTCGATTGCTGTGAAAATATGTGTGTACCCACGTAAAGGTGGTAACGGCCCAACTAAGTCTAAGTGAACGTGATGTAATCGAACGTCTGGAGTGGCAAATTTACTTGGTGGGGAAAAGGTATGGCGATGCACTTTGTTTTTTCTGGCACGCTAAACATTGCCTAGCCCAAAGGGCGATATCGGAGTTCATCTTTGGCCAGAGAAAGCGAACAGCAATTAGTTTGCGACCGGCGCAGATACCGGGATGTGACAGAGAGTGATAATGGTCAAACACTACCTTATGGTAGGATAATGGAACAACAGGTCGGGGAGTGCCTGTAGACCAGTCGCATAAAATCCTACCTGGTGATGCTGGAAGTGGTGCATTTTCAAGCTGCAGATTTCTAGATTTGTGCAGATCAGCAATGGACTCGTCTTCTAGTTGGAGGTCTGCAAGCTTTGCCAGGTCGATCTGGATGAAAAGCTGTTGATTTCCGGTCTCGATAATGCATCAGCAACGACATTGTCGCTGCCTCGGACGTAGCGTATATCAGCAGTAAACTGCGAGATATAGTCAAGGTAACGAACTTCTCTGGGTGAGTACCTATCTGGTTTGGCCTTGAGGGCATAAGTAAGAGGTTTGTGGTCGGTATTAACCCGAAAATCTCTTTCCTCTTATAAGTAGCGAAAATGACGAATAGCCAGATATATAGCCAGGAGCTCGCGAGAGAAATTACTGTAGCGAGTTTGTGCCGGTTTTAGCTTCTGTGAAAAGAAAGCCGATTGTTGCAATTGATTATTCACCTGTTGATGCAAGACTGCACCGACAGCACTGTTGGAAGCGTAAGTTGTCAAAATCAACTGCGTAGAAGCGTCAGAGTTGAGGTGGTGCAGCATGGTCGCATCAGCGAGGGCCTTCTTGGCTGCCTCAAAAGCTGAGTGAGCTGCCGGTGAAAGTTCAATCGGCTTGGCTTTCGACTTCAAAAGATCAGTCAAGGGAGCCAGTATTGCCGCACAGTTGGGAATGAAACGTCGGTAGTAATTGATAAGTCCAATGAAACTTCGCAGTTGTGTGAGGGTCTTGGGAGACGGAAAAGATAAAACGCTTTGCACCTTCTCTGAAAGTGGTGTGATTCCATGCTGATCGTCGTGATGACCAAGGAAATCAAGAGAAGGAACGCCAAAAAGGCATTTGTTGACGTTTAATTGCAAACTATGTTGCTAGAAACGATCGAACACTTGGCGCAAGTGCGATGCGTGTTCCGCTGGCGAAGAACTTGCGAAGAGTATGTCATCAATGTATACAAAGGTAAATGAAAGACCGCGCAAAACCTCATCAATAAACTGCTGGAAGGATTGGGTGGCGTTTCGCAAACCGAAAGGCATGCAGAGAAATTCGATCAAGCCAAAAGGCGCTGTGATGGCGGTCTTGGGGATGTCTTCCTCAGTGACCGGTATTTTATAATATGCTCTCACGAGGTCTATCTTGGAAAAAATAGTTTTTCCAGCCAACATGTGAGAAAAGTCGTGAATCTGAGGAATGGGGTACCGATCGGGGACAGTTGCTCTTTTCACTGCACGATAATCCCCGCATGGCCTCCAATCATCGGCCGATTTCTTGGGGACCATGTGCAGTGGAGAGGCCCATGGGCTGGAAGAAGGGCGAATAATCCCCAAATTTAGCATTTGTTTGAACTCAGCTCTTCTGGATGAAGCCTGCGTGGATGGGCATGAACGGGTTGCCCTGTGGTAACAATGTGATGCTTAACTGTGTGCTGAACGTTTTCGGTAAACTGACAAGGTTATGTGAAGGACGGATAGTCTTTCAAACTGTCAGCAAATGGTGAACTTGGAATAGTCAAGTGTATGCCAACCGAAGGTTCGGAGGTGACCGTATCGACGGTGAAAAGTCTGGTTGTAGTATTAATGAGTTGACGATGCTTCAAATCAACTGAAAGGCCAAAATTAGAGAGGAATTCAGCCCCAATAATCGGTGACTGGACACCGGCTTGGATAAAGACCCATTGGAAACATCGCCTCAGGTCAAGAGTTAAAGACTTTTGTCCGAATGTGTGGATGACGGTGTTGTTAGCAGCCTGCAATGAGAATTGCGAAGGCTTGAGGTGGTGACGCCTAGGAGGCGGTATAACACTAACCTCAGCACCGCTATCGACAAGAAACGTAGACCACTTGACTTATCGGTAATATAGAAGAGATGATTTGGTCACGGTTGGCCAGCAGCAGTCGTCGCCATTACTGGCTGGCGTTGTCGTTTAACTGTTACGGCTTCTGTGGGAATTCGCACGGTGTAATACACTTGCGTGCTTTCACGCCATAGGTACGATGGTACCAGCACACGGTCTGTGGAGGCCGTTCCCGTGATTTGGACCGACGACGTTGATATGTTTGACGAATGCTTGACTGAAGATTGTTGATGATAGAACACATGTTGCTGACTTGCGTGCATAAACGGCGTAGGGTATCCTTTAAGTCTTCATAATCACTGCTGCACACTATATTTGACGCTTGCAAAAGGTCAGATGATGGTGCGGCCCGTCGATAGGCACTACAGCACGATGACAAGGCCACATAGGGAGGGTCACGTTCTGACTTTGAAGTGCCGCGATGAGCAGGAGTGCCAATATTATCAGATCTTGAAGTCGAGATCGATGTCTGTTGAAGACTAGAACATGCGGTACCGCTAGGGTAGCTTTCCATGCTTCTGTCTACATTAGTGACTAGTTTATCCAATGAGGTGCTCGTATCGAGCATAGCCAATACCTGCTGCATGGGCAGGGGAAGCTTATCAAGCCAGATCTCTCGGAAATGGCATCATCCATATGACGACCAGCAAGCAAAGTACGCATGTGTAGCACTAGTTTGGAAGGTGTTTGATCGCCGAGTTCGACTTTCGTGAAAAGCTCACGCAGCATTCGGTTGGCTGACTTGGCCACACGATTAGTTACAGCGTCCTTAAACTGGGTGTATGGCTCCTCAGCAGGGATCGGATCAAGGATGTCCTCAAATTCTGCAACCTAGTTCTTCTCTGGCCTTTAACCAATGCTTTTTGGACACTATTGGTACAAATGAAATACCTTATCTTTCACCTGCCAGTATTTTCGACGTGAATTGCCTTAACAAAAACCTTACTCGTAGTTCAGCGTTGGCATTTTATAATGTCAATGGTCCTTATGGGACTAGTCCCACGCTCCATTCAAGCCCAGGTTTCCTCCCACTTAATTCCCACATCTGCCTACCCACCATTACTAACCGCTATCGGCTTTCTAGCACCCCCCTCTTTGCATATTAAATTCCAACAGTCTCGTCCCGTTTAACCTATTGCAGTTCTCCTGTATAAGAAAACTGTGTTTCCAAAACATATTAAACCCCTCTCAGCCACCCGCTGTTGGCTATCCGTATGTCATAATAACTGGAACTACTGGTACATATTCCCCAAATACTACTGGCCTTTTTGTCATTGCCATAGATTTGACGGCGCCAAGCAGTGCCAAATCAATAAACCTAAACCTATAAACCTAAACCTATTTATTTATATATCTCACTTGTCGTTGTCGCTTCTCCGTTATATTTAAATGTTACTAGTACCTATGCGACTGCCTGCGAAGGTTCTAGATTAAGCACCAAGACACAACAGGACAAGCATGTTCCATAACGTGATCGGTGAGCACCACTTAATCATTAACTACACACTTTCAATGTTTTTCGAAGATATCATAGTACTGAAAGCTAGGTCAGTTATTATTAAGATCAGTAAACTTAGAGATGTTGCGTTTAAGCAGACGCCCGCAAATCGATGCATTTCTAACTATTGGACCGATCACTTTATTCTTGACCGTTCCCTTATCATAGAAAATCATGACTTCTGTCAACATGACAAACTTAGCAGAAAAAAATCGTTAAAGAACTCCTCTTATGATCTAATTATCTCCTAGTTCTCTGAAAATAACTGTTTAGCATCTATTATCCTCTCGTCCCAAACGAAGGCGATTATTGATTGCATTTATAATCCTTCTAACTCATCACCTGGTCATTATACAAAATTCTGTGAGCACTTCAAATTTATTTCACGTCAAAATAATCAAATAGTCAAATCTTCCCTTATTGATCAGATTTTGAACCTTGCTCGTCTAGCCTTCGATCTTTCTAAGATACTATTAATTTTTCTCACACATTTCAGTCGCTTGCCCCACCTCCTCCAAGAAGAGGGAATCCCATTCTGAACTTGAATAGTATAAATGGCATCAATCGCCTCTTCATTGCTATTGAGTGGGGCCTTTTCAAATATGCCCATGTACTAATTCACTCTCGCCTTTCACTTCCTTCTTTGAATAAATTAGCACAGTTCAAGCTGCCCTGGTTTTGAGCTCGTAACCACCGAGTTAAGCAGCAAACTTCATGGATCGTTGAACTAGCAAAATTTTTTCTCCATTACTTGCGTAGCAAATCTTTGTGACCACATGTTGCCTATTTCCATAGGTATACAAAACTGTAGACTGCCAGAATATGCAAGTCATACTCTTCTGATTCCACCGTTACTCGCTTTCTCTCTTAAAGACATTAACTCGACTGTTGAAAGATTGTTTCAATAGTTCTTTATGTAACCATCTAAAGATCGCAGAAATTTCCACGTAGGCCTTTAAGATTCGTTTTGCATGCGACCGACAGAGGTAATCAATAGCGATCAGGGGCCTGAGCCTTGTGAAATCTGTTGTGAAAATCCAGCAACATCGGTTTTCCCTGAAGAATGGGTATGAAATGCCTCCTTTGCGAAATGCGGATGAAAGCTTCATCTTTTATGGCAGTGGCAAGGCAGAATTATTTGGTTCATTCTTTGGAAAACCTTCTACTATTGAATCTGAACTGATTTTTTCATTTCATTTGTGTTCAGTCAGCGTCCCAAATTTTCAGTGTTCAGTGTATTTGAGGAAAATAGGCTTACGCCTTTGAAATCCCTATTTGTTGCATAAAAGTAGCAAGAATAAGAAGCAAATCAAAGAAGTAACAGTCAAGTGAATGCAGGCAGATTTACGTGGTGCAATGATATTGGTAAGGTTAAGTAGTCACATAGTCTTCGTGGTGCTATAACATATGTATGTCAAGCCGATGTTTGAATGTATACACAGACTGGGACATAAAAATCGTCTCAGGTAGGTTATTCCATGGTTCCACGACACGGTTGGTGAAAAAATACTTCCTTACATCCAATCTTACTTGGGGCATACTTAGTTTGAATGGATGACCTCGGAGATTTTTCGTAGTGGCAAGATGGAAAAAGTCATCACATAGGAGGGGCGCAATCCATGCCACGCACGATACGGAAGTTTTGTATCAAGTCTCCGCGCAACTGCCTATAACTCAGAGGATAGAGCTTTAGGTTATTTAGACGAATCTCATATGGCAGTTCACCTTGACCTCTTACTAATTTTGTGGCTCACCGCTGCACCCTTTCGAGCATGTTGTAGTCCTGTTGGGTCCATGGTCGCCAGGCTTGGATCGCATATTCAAGATGTGGCCTAACAAACGTACCAAAGACTTTAGAAAAGCAGTCTTCGTCGAAAACTTTAAATGCCCGCTTGATATCGTACAGTATTGAATTGGCGGATTTAGCTGCCTTGGAACATTGCGTAGAAGGCTTCAGGTTGTCTTTCATCAAAACTCCAAGATTTTTCTGTGTGTGTGCTTCTCGGAGTGGCAAACCGTTCAAATAGTAGGGTTGCATATCAGTGACCTGATTTAGATTTCCCAGACGTAGAAGGGTGCATTTGTTTGAGTTGAAGGACAAGATCCATTTGCGGGACCACTCGTCCAATCAACGAAGATTTTCTTGGAAATCATCTCCATCAGCAGCATTGTGGATAACTTTCCAGATTTTTATATTGTCCGCAAACATAGCAAAGTTACAGTCCAATTCCTGTACACAATCATTAATGAACAAGAGAAATAGGATCGGTCCGAGCACTGAACCTTGTGGGAATCCACTCTCGATGAATGTGCGCTTTGATCGCGATCCGCCTACACAGACCACTTGGGAACGACCAACGAGAAAATTCTTGATCCACGTAAGAAGTTTGCCACCAATACCAAACATTCTCAACTTGTAAAGGAGACGCTGGTGTGGAACACTATCAAAGGCCTTCTGGAAATCAATGTAGGCCACATGCACAGTGTCTTTTGCATCGAGTGCTTTTGTCCAGCTTTTCATCGTATAAAGTAAGTTCGTAACACACGATCTTCCTCTACGAAAGCCGTATTGTGCAGTTGATAAGAGGTTACGGGCTTCTAAATAAATCATCAATTCCTTTTTGACAACCTTCTCCATAACCTTGCAACAGATTGAGGGTAGGCTGACAGGCCTGTAATTTGAAGCAAATGCACGACGTCCACTTTTGTGAAGCGGTGCGATGTGGGCTGTTTTTTTCAGTCGGTAGGAAGAATTCCCGTATCGAACGATTTCTGGCACAGCAACGATAGCATTTCGCCAGCTCTCGATCAAGTTCGAGGAGTAGCTTTGCTGGAATCTCGTCGGGGCCAGGGATTTGCATGCCTTCAGACTTTTTAGTTCTTCAAAGACCGCCGCTTCTTGAAAAGAGCATATCCTGAATAAGTGGCACTCCCGTAGTCTCGTAACTTGATGGAATAAAAACAGCTTTTTAGTAAAAACCGACTGAAAGAACTGGGGAAAAAGTGTTCAGCTTTGTTTTTATTTTTCTGATATCTCGAAACCGTCATCGTTTCTCATAACAGGAATCGGGTTCCTGTTGCGTGCGCGTTTTTTCTTACATAGCTGTAGAGTAATTTGGGATTGTGAACTGCTCTCTGGAGCAAATCCCTCTTGTTATCCCGTCGGCTTTGAAGATCAATAATCGCAAAACAAATCACGGATTTTTGCATAAGCAATCAACTTTATCAACTTTTCCCAAGACGGCTTCTTACCTGACCGGTCTTGCGAAACCTGTTACATGTATTTTCTTAACCTACTAACCTCTCTTCGTAATGATCATCTATCTGTAGTAATTATCTTTTTTGATCTTAGTAAGGCATTCGATAAGGTGCCTGATAGACGAATTCTAGCTAAAATAGAAGCTAAAGGATTTCGTAGTCCCCTTACTGATTTTATTAGATCATACCTTAATGATCGAAAACAAAACGTTTTAGTGGAGTCCTCATACACATAACCCGATTTTTAGTTGTGTCCTTCAAGGTACCGTATTATGTCATTTGTTGTTTTTGTCGTATATAAATGATATTTCATCGATATTTAAACATTCTCAATCTTTTATTAATGCTGATGACCTCAAATGCGTGTATTCCTTCTCTAACTCTACGACCGAACGGTGCCTAGAACAAATTCAGTTAGACGTAGACGCTCTTTCGGCCTGGAGCCCCACATGGCTAATGGAGTTCTCACCTACTAAGTGTCGCTCCATGCGTTTTGGGTCTGTAAGGCTGCCGTTACCTCTTATTTTTGCAGGTTGCCCTATGATTGAATGTTCCTTCACCAAGGAATTGGGCTTAAGCTACACCAATAAATTAGATCTTTCGCCTCATGCCGATAGAATTACGACCAAAGCTGCTCAGATTTGCGGCTTTATTTTTCCTTATTTCAACCTTCCTAAAATTAATTTAAAACTAATTCGTATGTTTGTGCTTCCCAATCTTCAATTTTGCTGTTCTTTCTTCGGCTTAATGAACGAATCTAGCCGTTCAAAAATTAAAAAGGTCTAAAGATATTTCACAAAAAAACTCATAATTCCGACTCTTATAACTACTTCCTACTCAACAAGAGGCCAGCTGACGAAGCTAAAATATCTTTGGGTCAGGAGACTCGAAACAGGCTTTTGTCTCCTTTTCCGACTAAATAATAATTCAATTCTCCCCAAGCTTCCTGTCATTACCCTGTTAATCTTCCTTATAACCTCAGAAATTCTGCACTAATTTTACCTCCCGCTGCGTCATCCGCGTGTAAACGCTGATTCTTCTTTGCTTCTAGGTAAAGTTTTCTTTGGATAACCTTGCCGTAGACTTCCTGTACTAGCGGTTTTAACTACAAAATAGCGGAAGCCAAACTCCTCTCCTCACGTCGCAAAAATCTACCTTTATTAGTCACCCTTTTTTCACCAATCGAGGTGGACTCCATTTTTGCACAACAAGGTCGCATTTCTCGTTATCTAGAGGTTGCAAAATATTTCCTTTGTCGGGATCTTACACCGATGGAGCGAAGGAATGTGTGTCATCTCTTGCATAGGTCTTCGGCCTCTCAATCCATTATCCATAAGTCTGGTCATGGCTGGTCATGGTGGCTCAAGGTCGTGTGCAAATAACCACCAATTATTTGCTCTCCAACTTGGACAATTTGATCTTCGTTACCACTTCACTAGGACTGATCCGGACAATACTGTTTCAACTGCATGTACTTACTTGCTTCCTGCTCATCTGGAATTCTTTTTTGTGCCGAAATTCGTCAAAAAACGGATCAAATTGGAATTTGTTTATCATCTTATTCAAGTTGACTGCGCAGGCTCTGCACCAATAAAAACTGAGAACCACTCAGGGAACCAAACGTGTACAACCTCGTGAAGATCTGAAGTTATCCAGGACCTTCGATATCTCCGAACGGCTGAGTCGTTCCTGAATATCCTTCATACCGTTTATAGTATTTTTCAAAAGCGTTTTTGAACAAGTATAAACATTTTTGCTCATATTGCATTAAATACTCGCCATACTCCAAAGCCAGTCGGAAATTTTCGTTATACGCTCAAAGGAGAACATACTTTTTCCCAGTGTTTTTAACATTTATGGACTCAAAAACAATTGTTTGCTAGCAACAGAACCAGTCACGGAACTTCCTTTTAAAGGAAAGCCTGTTGAGCTGGCTTCGACATCCACGACTGGCACTCCATCAGTTTATACTTGTAACCAAAAACCAGCAAAGCGCGCAAAAAGCGTAATGGCAGCCAAATCCGTTGGCTACGAGGACGAATCTTGCGTTGGATGTTCTTATATTTTACTAAGAGTTCAAAAACTGGAAAATGAGCTTGCAGACTTAAGGAAGCTCTTGCAAGATAACATTACTCGACGAAATACGCTTAGCAATATTCCAGTTAAAAAGGCAGTGACTAAAGCACGAAAAAGTATCAAAAACTACAACTGGTTACAGCTCACAATGTTCGGACGCGATTACCCTTAACGACCGGATAACAGGAGCACAGTCTCTGAATCCTACGGACGACGACCAGAGCAAACCACAAATCTCATCCTGCTATCTTGGGTGTTCTAAAGAGCCCGTAGTTGAATCCGAAGAAACAAACGCGTGGCAAGCTGCAATGGGGAAACACCACAACAGGAGGACAAAGTCACAATCAACTCTGATGGATTCATTGAAGCCTTCAGATGAGAGTATGGTCAGAGGTAGACTTAATCCCAACGAGAGCTCTGTAAACCGTTCTCGTGCCCCTAAGGAGAACTCAGGAGGAAGCGAAAATTCCAAGTACCAGGATCGACAACAGTGTTTAGTTATTCAGGGTTTGCACGAGTCAACTGCAGTCCGACCAGAAGACCGTGTCACCGAAGACCTTGCTTCGTTTAATGGCCTCCTAAACCAGTTGCTCCCACCGGGCGTGGAAGTAAAAGTTATTAAAGCATTCCGGATCGGCAAAAAGTCTGAAGACAGCCTAGGAACGCCACGACCGCGACCGCTGAAAATAATGCTAGAGAGCAAAGACCAAATCAAGGCGATCCTATCCAAAAAAACTAACCTACGTCACTCGCATAAAGAGGTTTTTTTCAACCGGACTACTCCCCTGCGGAAAGGCTGAAACGCCGGGAACTTGTCTTGGAACTACAATCAAGACTGAAGGCTGGCGAACACAATCTGGCTATTTTCAAGGGAAGGTAGTTCAAAAAGAATACGAATTTTCCATTGAACCAACCGATTGTTCTGAGGACAACGGCAGCCACCTCACTAACGCCAAAACCATCAGGGAACCAATTGCCCAAAGAGATGTCAGAACTGATTCCGTAACGCCCAGCGTTCTCACTAAAGAAACCAGAGTTACCGAAAATCATCACGAAACGGAAAAAGACATACGACCTTGACGTTAGAGGAGACGCAGTTGGGCCCATAAAATTGACAAACGCAACAGGAAATTTGGTTGGCGCAAAATTGAAGTGCTTGTATACAAATGCGCAAAGCCTTTTATCAAAACTTGATGAGTTAAAAATTTGCCTTGCCGAAGTATCTCCGGATGTGATAGCAGTAACCGAAACCTGGCTGTCGGGCAGTATTCTAGATAGCGAAATAACATTGTCTGGGTACCAAATATATCGGAGGGACAGAGAAAACCGACAGGGTGGTGGAATAATTGTGTATGTGAAAGACGTGCTAATAGTGTCTGACAAGACGAGCAAGTTTGCGTGCAGCACTGAAGCCATATGGTTGAACATCAAGGCTCTTGGCTCTCCATGTCTAGATGTCCTCATTGTCTATCGGCCACCTAGGATAGACCGAGTCGCGGACACCCACTTGTTGGAACAATTAGAAAAGTTCTCCAGTAGACCTAATGTAATGATTATGGGTGACTTCAACGCACCAGGAATTAACTGGAGCACTGTTCAATCATCATGCCCGAAATCAACTTTTGATTATGTTTTTCTGCAAAAGACCTTGAATGCACTCCTCACACAGCATGTCCCTTTCCCCACCAGAACACGTGAAGGACAAAGGGCTAACTGTCTTGACCTGGTTTTCACGAAAACATCAGGCAGCATTGACGAGATTATTTCAATGCCTCCGCTCGGTCGTAGTGATCACGTGGTGCTTATATGGGACTACTCCTTATTCTCCGTTGCGCCTGCTATAGAGGAAAAACGGCGTAACGTTTGGCGAGGAAACTTTCATCAGATGCGAGCAGATTTAACACACATCAACTGGACCTCAATGTTTTCGAGCACCGTAAACGAAGATTGGGAGTCCTTCCGAAATGTTCTTCTGCAACTTATTGACAACCACTGCCCGCTAACGAGTGTCCATCACAGCAAGCGTCCTGGGTGGCTAGACAGCAACTTAAAAAGGGAAATAAACAGGAAGCACAAGTTGTGGAGAAAATATTGCGAGTCTAATCAAGTCGCCTATTTTAATAAGTATAAAAGCACAGAGAAACAAAATGAGAAGCCTTATTCTTACAAACGCGAAGAGAATTTGAGAAGACTTTGCTGCAAAAAGGCAACGCAGAATCCAAAGTTAGTCTACAGTTACCTCCGTAGATGTACAAGGAATAAACATCAAATACCGCTGATTAAGACTGCCGTGGGCGTCGAAATTTCTGAAAACAGAAAAAAGCCGAGTACTTTTCACAGTTCTACCGCTCAGTCTTCACAAACGAGGCAAGGTTCCTTCGTCCCTCAGTGGATAACCCGCCGACTGCAAGCATTAGCCACATACTATTCTCAGAATTTCTGATCCAAAAAGGAATTAAAAGAACTAAAAGAGTCGAAATCCCCAGGACCAGACGAGCTTCCACCCAAGCTTCTGAAAGAACTCGCCAATGAACTTTCCGCACCTTTGTCAGTGCTCTTTCAAAAGTCCTTTGACTCCGGAACACTTCCTTTCGATTGGAAGCTGGCACATATAACTCCCTTGTACAAAAGCGGTAGCCGGGCGTCAGTGACAAACTACAGGCCCATAAGCTTAACATGCATCCTTGGCAAGATTATGGAAAGGATCATCAAGAGCGAATTGGTGAAATTCCTAGAGACTCATAATTTGTTATCAAGCTGTCAACACGGGTTCAGAAAAAGGAAGATCATGCACAACGAATTTGCTGTATTCGCTCCAGAGGTGGACCCAAGCACTTGAAGATAGACACGCGGTTCACATTGCCTTCATTGACTTTCAAAAGGCCTTCGATACTGTGCCGCACGAGAGACTGCTTTACAAGCTAGAAAGAATTGGAATCAGAGGTAACCTCCTCAAGTGGATCGAAAACTTCCTCGTGGGTCGGCGCCAGGTTGTGTGCATCGGCCAAGAGAGGTCAAGGTCTGCTGCGGTCGAGAGTGGGGTTCCTCAGGGTTCAGTACTAGGGCCAATACTGTTTTTAATATACGTGAACGATTGTGTCAGGAATCTCGACTGTGAAGCAGCAATGTTTGCCGACGACATTAAAAATCTGGAATGTAATCCAGAGCCCTGCTGACGAAGATAAACTGCAGATCAACCTAACTCGGTTGGAGGAGTGGTCGAATCATTGGCTTTTGCGGTTCAACGTCGATAAGTGTACAATACTTCGCTTAGGCAACCCGTCTGGATCTGCCGAAAGTAGAAGTTACTTTCTCAACGGTGAAGCCTTTAAAAGACGTGGAAACCCAAAAGGACCTTGGTGTGCTGATGACCACCACCTTAAAACCATCGTCTCACTGCTCGAAAGTGGCGAAGAGGGCAATTTCGGTGTTGCATGCCATCAGACGAGCCTTTTTGGATTTCGATGAAGATCTTTTTGCTAAGACCTTTGGAACATTCATTAGGCCACATTTGGAATATGCTATGCACGCCTGGAAACCCTGGACAGTTCAAGATCAGAACTGCCTCGAAAGAGTCCAGAGGAAAGCCACCAAAATGGTTAGAAGTCAAAGCTCCTTGCCATATCCCAACCCGCCTAATGAATCTTAATCTGTTCCCTTTGAGTTATAGGCAAATGCGTGGTGATCTCCTGCAGACATTCCGCATTGTGAAGGGATTGGATTGTTGCCTGGAATTCTCGGACTTCTTTGAATTTGCCACCACGACCCATCTCCGAGGTCACCCATTGAAACTGCGTGTCCAGCAGGCGAGACTGGATGTGCGCAAGTTCTCCTTCTCTGTCAGAGTGGTTAAACCATGGAATGCCCTCCCTGAAGACGTTGTGATGTCACCATCGCTGGAAAGCTTTTAAAAGGAACCTTGACAGTTTTATGTTCCGCAACGAGCCTGAGCGATGAGGCATTTATCTTAACCCTCGAGAGTCGCGCACCACTTGTCAAATTTTATGACCGCCTTTTGTACCTTTGCAACCCACACGGTTTCTCTGTATACCGCACTTAATTTTACGTTACAAATAGGGTACTCAAAGGCCCATGCCTATTTCCCTCAATAAATTGAATTGAATTGAATTGAACTCCCGCTCTTCTTTCAACGAATCCATTAACGCCTTCTTCCTCGCGAATAAAAATTTCAAACGCAGTAGCTATCAGCCATGCTGTAAGCCCACCTTTAATGTCAGTTACTCCGTCTTAAGTGCCAAGACCGACTGATTCTCCGTTTCAACGTTGTTTTCATTGTATTCCTAATTTTGACTTAGTCAACAAAACAGGGTCAAGTCCACCTCGTTCGCATCCCACGCTATCCACTCTGGTCTCAGCTGTCCAATCTATTAAACTTATCAAACCTGGGCAAGTCAAAGTATGCTCCAAACTTAAGTTCCAAAAAGGAAAACGTTATTAAAGTTGGGAAACCTCCTAACCCTCCAGCATCTACCATACATACCCAAAATTTCCTTAGCAACTATCCCAACCCATCAACTTCTCAGGCTCCCCCATTATTTAACAATACCGCTCACGGTAACAGTTTTCTTAAACAATTTGTTCCATTTTCAAATCTTATTCTCCCCCCATATTATTCCAATATTCCTCAAAATCCTATTTAAGGCCTCCTATTTCGCTAACGCAGAAAATAGCCTTCCTCTCAATGGAAACCATCCAAATATGTTTCTCTACAATAATCCTAATGAAGTTAGCAGTAACAGCTTAGCTAATTGAAGACAGCAGCAATTTTACTTTCCGTCCGCACCTTCCTCTCTACAGTTTACTTCCCATCCACCAAGTCTTCCTTTTTTATAAGTAACGATTACCCTAGTTTGGATACTCAAATTACGCTAGATGTCATATTACTTAATGCTATATCTGTTTTAAATAAGATGGCCCAACTGAGAGCCATCGCTTTCGAGTTAATGCCCGATGTGTTATGTGTAACTGAATCTTGGACCCATCCCTTAATTTCTGACTCTTTGCTTGTCATAGACCAGTATGATCTCTACCGTCAAGACCGCATTAGCAAGCTTGTTGGTGATTGTCTTCTCTATATTAAAGCTTCATTTAAGCACTTCCCATTTGATCTAGATTTTACGTCATTCTCTGGTAATTACTGCTTCGCATCCATTATCCTGTCGCCCCGGCAAAAGGCGATTCTCGGATGTATTTACAACCCGCCTAATTCATCATCCGATGATGATGCAAAACATTGTGAAATTTTTAAATTGATTTCGGAGTCCAATTTTAACATTAAAAAAATCGCTGGGGATTTTAAGTTTCCTGAAATTGACTGGATTTTAAACTTTTGTCCACCCAGATTTCAGCCTTTCCTCGATACCATTAATTTTTCTAATTGGTCGCAGCTTGTCCGTTCTTCAACGAGAGACAAGCATATTTTAGACCTGATTTTCACAAACGAAATTGCTCCCCTCTTCGTTGATTTTAAGCAGGGCCTCTTCCAAAGTGACCATACAATAATTCACTGTTGCCTTTCGATTGTTTCATCGAAAAAGGCTAGTGCCGTTCGTACCTATCATGCTTTTGACCTCGCAGATATGAGCTTAATTAGTAACTTTTTGAACTCATTGGACTGGCAGACCATCTCCTCCATGAACGACGCAGCAAGTCTTTGTGACTTCATGTTAGTCATTTCAAATAACATCCTGGAGGTTGTGCCAACCAAAATAGTCAAACCCTACGTCTTGGAATCCACCGTTCCTCACTTTCTTTTGCCACGACTAAAGAAACAGAAGAAGCAGTTGAAAGATCAATATACTAGTTCGTTACCTGTTCATCTAAGGATCGCAGAGATTTTTGAATAAGCCTCTAAGATTAGTCTTGCACGTGACAGACAGAGGGAATCTTGCGCACTCAGTGAGCCAAACTCTGCAAAATCTGTTGATCAACTGTTCCGCCGTCGATCCTCCTCAATACGAGGTTATGAAATTCCCCCATTACTAAACGAAGACAAGAACTTCGTTCTCGAAGACTCTGACAAGGCAGAACTGTTTAGTGCGTTTTTTGCAAATCATCTTACGATGGAATCTGAACCGGTTCCGACGTTTCAGGCATCCTCATTTAATGTTATCAGCACTATTGATTTCTCCTCAGAACTAATTCGTAAGCAAATAATTAGTCTAAAAAACTCGCACTCTTCGGGGACTGACGGTATTCCAAACTCAGTTATTAAGAGAATGCCGAGCTTCCCCCGATTGCTAAGCTATATATTCTCAGTTTATCTTCTTAACGGATTCTTTCTTGACTCATGGAAGACATCTATTATTCTTTCTGTCTTCAAGTCGGGATGTCCTTCGGACGTAAATAATTTTCGAGGCATTCACAAAACCCCGGCCTTCGCAAAATTTCTTAAAATAACTATTTTAAATCAAATTCTTCACTTTTGCCTAGAAAATAAGCTCTTAAGCGACTCACAATATGGTTTTCTACGTGGGAGATCATGCGAAGTGTGTCACTTAGCTTTTCTTAACCTCGTCACTTCCCTTCGTAATGAGCAGCAGTCAGTGGTTGTGATCTACTTTGACCTGAGCAAAGCCTTTGACAAGGTACCGCACAAACATCTTCTGGTGAAACTGGAAGCCCTCGGCATCCGGCCTCCTCTCCTTGACTTCATTGGTTCCTACTTGTCTTACCGCAGCCAGAAGGTCTTAGTAGGTAATAGATATTCGAGGCCTCAGCCGAACACGAGTGGCGTTTTGCAAGATACGGTTCTAGGTTCCCTTCTCTTCATTCTGTACATAAAAGAAATTTCAACTTTACTCACAAATTCAAAAAATTTCGTTGACGCTGACGATTTCAAGTGCATCTATTCATTTTCTAAAGACTGCCAATAGTTGCGTAGATAAAATCAACACAGTCAAATGGATGTGACTGGCAACCTACTCAAATGGTTGGCCGACTTTCTCACAGACAGGTGCCAGTGTGTTTGTATTGGAGACACCAAGTCTCACTTGGAAACCGTTCGCACCAATTATTTGTTCTCCAACGACCAATTATTTTTTCTCCAACTTGGACAATTTGATCTTCGTTACCACTTTACTAGGACTGTTCCGGACAATACTGTTTAACTACATGTACTTACTTGCTTCCTGCTCATCTGGAATTCTTTCTTGTGCCAAAATTTGTCATAAAACGGCATCAAATTGGAATTTGTTTATCATCTTATTCAAGTTGACTGCGCAGCCTCTCTGACAATTACTCACGGAACCAAACGTGTACAACCTCGTAAAGAGCTGAAGTTATCCAGGACCTTCGACATCTCCGAAAGCCTGAGTCGTTCCTGAATATCCTTCATACCGTTTTTAGTATTTTTCAAAAGCGTTTTTTAACACGTATAAACATTTTTGCTCATATTGCATTAAATACTCGCCATACTCCAAAGCCAGTCGGAAATTTTCGTTATAGGCTCAAAGGAGAACATACTTTTACGCAGTGTTTTAACATTTATGGACTCAAAACAATTGTTTGCTAGCAACAGAACCAGTCACGGAACTTCCTTTAAAGAAAAGCCTGTTGAGCTGGCTTCGACATCCACGACTGGCACTCAGTCAGTTTATACTTACAACCAAAAACCAGCAAAGCGCGCAAAAAGCGTAATGGCAGCAAAATCCGTCGGCTACGAGGACGAATCTTGTGTTGGATGTTCTTATATTTTACTAAGAGTTCAAAAACTGGAAAATGAGCTTGCAGACTTAAGAAAGCTCTTGCAAGATAACATTACTCAACGAAATTCACTTAGCAAAATTCCAGTTAAGAAGGCAGTGACTAAAGCACCAAAAGTATCAAAAACTACAACTTGTTACAGCTCAAAAGTTTCGGACGCGATTACCCATAACGACTGGATAACAGTAACACAGTGTCTGAATCCTACGGACGACGACCAGAGCGTTCTCGTGACCCTAAGGAGAACTTAGGAGGAAGCGAAAATTCCAAGCACCAGGATCGGCAACAGTGTTTAGTTATTCAGGGTTTGCGCGAGTCAACTGCAGTCCAACCAGAAGACCGTGTCGCCGAAGACCTTGCTTCGTTTCATGGCCTCCTAAACCAGTTGCTCCCACCGGGCGTGGAAGTAAAAGTTAGTAAAGCATGCCGGATCGGCAAAAAATCTGAAGGCATCCTAGGAACGCCGCGACCGCGACCCCTCAAAATAATGCTATAGAGCAAAGACCAAATCAAAGCGATCCTATCCAAAAAAAACTAACCTCCGTCACTCGCATAAAGTGGTTTTTTTTCAACCGGACTACTCCCCTGTGGAAAGGCTGAAACACCGGGATCTTATCTTGGAACTACAATCAAAAATGAAGGCTGGCGAACACATTTTGGCTATTTTCAAGGTGAAGGTAGTTCAAAAGAATACGAATTTTCCATTGAACCAACCGATTGTTCTAAGGACCACGGCAGCCACCTCACTAACGCCAAAACCATCAGGGAACCAATTGCCCAAAGAGATGTCAGAACTGATTCCGTAACGCCCAGCGTTCTCATTAAGAAACCAGAGTTACCGAAAATCATCAAGAAATGGAAGAGACATACGAACTTGACGTTAGAGGAGACGCAGTTTGGCCCATAAAATTGACAAACGCAACAGGAAATTTGGTTGGCGCAAAATTGAAGTGCTTGTATACAAATGCACAAAGCCTTTTTTCAAAACTTGATGAGTTAAAAATTTGCCTTGCCGAAGTATCTCCGGACGTGATAGCAGTAACCGAAACCTGGCTGTCGGGCAGTATTCGAGATAGTGAAATAACATTGTCTGGATACCCAATATATCTGGAGGGACAGAGAAAACCGACAGGGTGGTGGAATAATTGTGTATGTGAAAGACGTGCTAATAGTGTCTGACAAGACGAGCAAGTTTGCGTGCAGCACGGAAGCCATATGGTTGAATGTCAAGGCTCTTGGCTCTCCATGTCTAGATGTCCTCATTGTCTATCGGCCACCTAGGATAGACCAAGTCGCGGAAACCCACTTGTTGGAACAATTAAAAAATTTCTCCAGTCGACCTAATGTCATGATTATGGGTGACTTCAACGCACCAGGAATTACCTTAAAGCACTGTTCAATCATCATGCCCGAAATCGACTGTTGATTATGTTTTTCTGCAAAAGACCTTGAAGGCACTCCTCACACAACATGTCCCTTTCCCCACCAAAACACGTGAAGGACAAAGGGCTAACTGTCTTGACCTAATTTTCACGAAAACATCAGGCAGCATTGACGAGATAATTTCAATGCCTCCGCTCAGTCGTAGTGATCATGTGGTGCTTATGTGGGACTACTCCTTATTCTCCGTTGCGCCTGCTATAGAGGAAAAACGGCGTAACGTTTGGTGAGGAAACTTTCATCAGATGCGAGCAGATTAAACAAACATCAACTGGACCTCAAAGTTTTCGAGCACCATGAACGAAGATTGGGAGTCCTTCCGAAATGTTCTTCTGCAACTTATGGACAACCACTGCCCGCTTACGAGTGTCCATCACAGCAAACGTCCTGGGTGGCAAGACAGCAATATAAAAAGGGAAATAAACAGGAAGCACAAGTTGTGGAGAAAATATTGCGAGTCTCATCAAGTCACCTATTTTAATAAGTATAAAACACAGAGAAACAAAATGAGAAGCCTTATTCTTAAAACGCGAAGAGAATTTGAGAAGACTTTGCTGCAAAAGGCAACGCAGAATCCAAAGTTTGTCTACAATTACCTCCGTAGATGTACAAGGAATAAAGATCAAATACCGCTGATTAAGACTGCCATAGGCGTCGAAATTTCTGAAAACAGGGAAAAAGCCGAGTCCTTTTCACAGTTCTACCACTCAGTCTTCACACAGTCTACAGGCCCATAAGCTTAACATGCATCCTTGGCAAGATTATGGAAAGGATCATCAAGAGCGAATTGGTGAAATTCCTAGAGACTCATAATTTGTTATCAAGCTGTCAACACGGGTTCAGAAAAGGAAGATCATGCACAACGAATTTGCTGTATTCGCTCCAGAGGTGGATCCAAGCACTTGAAGATAGACACGCGGTTCACATTGCCTTCATTGACTTTCAAAAGGCCTTCGATACTGTGCCGCACGAGAGACTGCTGTACAAGCTAGAAAGAATTGGAATCACAGGTAACCTCCTCAAGTGGATCAAAATATTCCTCGTGGGTCGGCGCCAGGTTGTGTGCATCGGCCAAGAGAGGTCAAGTTCTGCTGCGGTCGAGAGTGGGGTTCCTCAGGGTTCAGTACAAGGGCCAATATTGTTTTTAATTTACGTGAACGATTGTGTCAGGAATCTCGATTGTGAAGCAGCAATGTTTGCCGATGACATTTAAATCATGAATGTAATCCAGAGCCCTGCTAATGAAGATAAACTGCAGATCAACCTAACTCGGTTGGAGGAGTGGTCGAATCATTGTCTTTTGCGGTTCAACGTCGATAAGCGTACAATACTTCGCTTAGGCAACCCATCTGGACACAGTAAGAAAAACTCGGAAACCGCTACAGCCCACTAAATCACCTGGCCCAGATGGTATTTCCGAAAAGTTCTCAATGAACTCACAGACCAACTGGCCTCTCCGCTCTCCAAGATATTTGAAAGTTCGATGGAGGTGGGGACTCTGCCTACTGAGTGGAAGATAGCCAATACAACCCCCATCTATAAAGGAGGAGAGAGGACATCACCAAACAGTTTCCGACCAGTCAGCCTCACAAGTATCTGTTGCAAAATGATGGAGAAGATAATCAAAGCGGAACTGATGAGGCATCTTGAAGAGAATAACTTGCGAAGTTCATATCAACATGGATTTCGAAGTGGTCGATCTTGCCTCACAAACCTGCTCAGATCCATGAAAAGTTGGACAAAATCATTAGAAATGGGTTTGTCAGTCGATGCGGTCTATATTGACTTTGACAGGGTTCCACAAATGCGTCTGATCTTTAAGCTCCGTCAAATGGGTGTGACTGGCAACCTACTGAAATGGTTGGCCGACTTTCTCACAGACAGGGCCAGAGTGTTCGTATTGGAGATGCCAAGTCTCACCTTGAAACCGTTCACAGTGGAGTTCCGCAGGGCAGCGTTCTGGGTCCCATTTTGTTTCTGATATACGTGAACGACTGCTAAGATTGTCTTACATGCAAGAAGGTAATGTTCGCTGACGATCTGAAGTTATGGAACTCGATTGAAAAACCGGAGGATGCGCGGAAATTACAACAAAACTTAGATCGCTTGCAAACATGGTGTGATGAGTGGCTGCTGAACCTTTATCTTAACAAATGCCAAATAATCCGACTGTGGTCTAGTTCCATAAGGATGATTAGGTTTGAATACCAGTACTTCATCAGTGTTTACTAACTCCAGGAGGTAAAGATTCTAAAGGACTTGGGTATATAGATAAAACCAACTCTCAAACCATCGTCGCACTGTGCGAATATCGCAAAGAAAGCGATGTGTATCTTAGGTGCAATCAGGAGGTCCTTCGTTAATTTTGACGGAGAGCATTTTGGGCACGTGTTTGAAACATTTATCCGGCCGGTGTTGGAATATTGCGTTCAGGCGTGGCACCCTTGGACGAAAACTGACTACGCTCTGCTGGAGAAAGTTCAATGGAGGGCAACGAAACTAGTCAGCGGATTGGAATGCCTACCCTTTGAGGGCCGCCTAGAAAGACTTAATCGTTTTCCTCTCTCCAGCCCCTTTCAATTGTTGAGGAACAGAAGGACCTCGGTGTTCTAATAAACTCATCACTTAAATCATCTTCACAGTGTTTAAAGGTAGCTAAACGCGCTACACAGGTCTTATTTGCACTCAGACGTGGATTTGTGCAGATTGATAAGGAACTCTACCGAAAAACCTACGGGGTATTTGTTTGATCTCACTTGGAATATGCCATCCAGGCCTGGCGTCCGTGGTTTTAAGAAGGATTATCTACAGCTGGAACGAGTGCAGGCGAGGGCTACGAAGATGGTCAAGAATCTAAGTCATCTGCCTTACGAAGCCAGACTGATTGAACTTGATTTGTTTCCTCTAAATTACAGGCAACTACGCGGTGACATCATCCAAACCTACCGGATTGTCAGAGGCCGCGATTGTGCCCTAGAATTTGCTGACTTCTTCGAATTGGCTGAGACGGAACATCTGCGGGGTCATCCCTTTAAACTGCAGAGGAAGTTAGTCCACACGGAAGTCCGTCTGAACGCCTTTTCGCAGAGGGTCGTTGGAGCATGGAACGGACTCCCTGACGAGGTGATCCTTTCAGAAACTGTTGACACATTTAAATTAAAACTATATACTCATTTTCTGAGAAACTATTGTCAATATAATGAAGATTGTGTAAACAGTGGCAGGTTGCGCTTGGCCCACACATATCGATGACCCTACATTTTCATTTGTCAGATATATCACTGTTGACATTTTTGCATGTGAATAGGGAGCTCAAGGGCAAAAGCCTACTTCCCTCAATCAGGTGACTTAAATTGACTTATAGGCAATACAGAGGGAATATGAACTTAGTCTTCAAACTGGTCAGAGGAGTTGATTGTGCTCTTCAGATGGCCAAATTTTTGAATTGGCAAACATGAAAAGTCTCCGAGGTCACCAATACAAACTGAAAAGAAATCTCGCCAAACTTGAAGCGCGGGCTAACTTCTTTTCCCAACGGGTGATTGAAGAATGGAATGAAATGCCAGCTTCGGTTGTTCAGGCTTAAAGCGCTGAAATGTTTAAAAGAAGACTTGATGCATTTTTACTTGATGAACATATATTTAGTCGACAGCATGCAATCCCTTGTTTACGAGAGCAATCATTAGCATTCTACATTCAGGACGCCTTCCAAAAATTTTGGGTGCTGACTCTGTGGGAGCTCTCTTCTTTTCTGATGGCGTTCATGGACTCTGAATCCGATGCCGGACTTCATGCTGAATGCAATATTGCTGGCTCTGCAGACCTTAATCGGCGTATTCCTCATTCGACAGCAAACGGCCGTTCGCCGTCATACCTGCTGGTGCAGAATATCGGATCCATAACACTGAACGGAGAAGTCCTTCACCGGGTACCTGTGTCAACGCTTCCCGGTCCTGAACTTTAATTACTCAATAAGCTGCAGTTTTTTCTCCTGAAAACACTTGAAACAACGAATAGGAGTTTTTTATTATGCATTTATTATGCACTGAATATTTCATCTGAGAATGCCTGTAAACCGGCATTAAATACAACTATTATTATTTTTATTTTCATCCTGAATTGAGTGTTGGAGATTGGTGAACGTGACTACTGAATTAGTATGTATTTGTATCTAGACTTGTTTGTTTGAGATTTGTAACCCTTTTCATATTGCTCATTTAGCCTATAGTAGCTTACTAATCAAAACATATGAAAACTACTATGACAAAAGCACACTTCGGTTACCAAATGCTTTCTTTTTATTTTAGGATCCAACTTTGGACAGTTGGAGCCATCTGGACAGATTGCGACAAACCTTTTCAAGGCATGTACATATATGTTTTATCATTTTTATTAATAAAGTTTGTTTCTACCATCATTTGCGCATGTCCTATTGTATGAGCGAGTGGGTAGACCATACGACTGTCTTCAATGGGCTGCTGGAGGGGCTCAAGAGTGAGCCTCAAAGCAGAGCAGAATGAGTGATATCCGTTAGCGTATGAATGGATCCTGACGAAAGAGGTTTTGACTGTTTAACCATGGTCCATTAATAGTGCAACAATTAAGGGGGCATAAATGGTGGCTTAGTATCAGGGAATTTAATTGCGCTAGGCGTTCAATATACACGAAATGGGGCTGCAACTATGACTTAATCATTGAGCCACGCTGCGCATTTTTTTTCCACGTAGGAAGCCTAAAGTGGCCACACCGTCGACTTTTCTCCCTCTGGCCGCGCAGTAAATTCCCTTCCTGTCCCTATAAATACCCCTCTGTTCCCTAGACCAGAGGGGGATAGGCGGGGCTGGGGCTGGTAGGGGTAAGCAGGGTCGCGTTGGGGCAAAATTTGGAGGTGACAGAGGAAAAAGGTTTGCTAAAATAGTTCCGGGAAGAATTTTCCACAGGTGTAATGGAATAAGAACCAATAATCTTCATGCAAATAAGGCTACACACTTCTCCTGCTTTCTACCAGCGAAAAGTGTTCAAACGTTTTGAAAATTTTCGATAGTAGTACGTTTCAACTTCAAGAAACACTGTTTCTCTGCTTTATCATACATCTCTCATCTTTTAACAACTTTAAGTCATTCAATGGTTTTTGTCTACCCCAATGGTTTTATTATTTTTGCCTATAACATATATACTTGCTGCTACCACTCACCCTTTCATACACCTGACAATTCTAGGAAACTTTATTTAAAATTAAATTAAATTCAATTCTTTGAGTGAAATAGGCATGTGCCTATACAGAGAAACAATGTGGGTTGCAAAAGTTCAAAAGCGATCATAAAATATGACAAGTAGTGCGTGAATATCGAGGGTTAAGATAAATTCCTCCTCGCTCTGGCTCTTTCTGGAACATAAAACTGTCAAGGTTCCTTTTAAAGCTCGCCAGCGATGGTGAAATCACAACGTCCTCGGGGTAAGCATTCCATGGTTTAACCACTCTGACAAAGAAGGTTTACTTGCACACATCCATCCTCGCCTGCTGGACGCGCAGTTTCAATGGGTGACCTCGGAGATGGGTCGTGGCAGCAAATTCGAAGAAGTCCAAGAATTCTAGACAACAATCCAATCCCTACATAATGCGTAATGTCTGCAGGAGATCACCAAGCCTTTGCCTATAACTATAAAGGAACAGATTTAGATTCATTAGGCGGGCTGGATATGGCAAGGAGCTTTGACTCCTAACCATTTTGGTAGCTCTCCTTTGTACTCTTTTGAGGCAGTTCTGATCGTGAGCTGTCCAGGGTTTCCAGGCTTATACCACTTATTCCAAATGCGGCATGATGAATGTTGCAAAAGTCTTAGCGAAGAGATCTTCATCGAAATCCAAAAAGGCTCGTCTGATGGCATGCAAAACGACGATTGCACTCTTCACCACTTTTGAGCAGTCGAAGGATGGTTTTAAGGTGGTAATCATCAGCATGCCAAGGTCATTTTGGGTTTCCACGTCTTTTAAGGCTTCAACGTTGAGAAAGTAGCTTCTACTGTCGGCAGACCCAGATGGGTTGCCTAAGCGAAGTAGTGTACACTTATCGACGTTGAACCGAAAAAGCCAGTAGGTCTTAGTAGGTAATAGCAACTCGACGCCTCAACCGATCACGAGTGGCGTTTTTCAAGGCATGGTTCTAGGTCCCCTTCTCTTTATTCTGTACATAAACGAAATTTCAGCTTTACTCACAAACTCACAAAATTTCATTTACGCTGACGATCTCAAGGGCATTTATTCATTTTTTAAAATCACTGCCAATAGTTGCGTTGATAAAATCAACACTGATCTACTTATGCTCTCACGTTGGAGCTGTACTTGGCAGATGGAGTTTTCTTCATCCATGTGTTTGGCCCCGCTAAGCTTCCTGGACCCATCGTATTTCAAAATAGTACACTTTTAGAAAAAATCAACCATAAAAGACTTAGGTCTAAGTTATACGAACAAGCAAGCATTATCGCCTCATGAGATCGAATTTGCAAAGGCTGCATAGATATGTGGTTTTATATCGCATAATTTCTTCCTACCGGAAATAAAGTTAGACCTGTACCTCATGTTTGTTTTTCCTATTTTAGAATACTGCTGTCCCCTCTTTGGGCTGATGAACGCCTCTGACCGCAGTAAGATTGACAACGTTCAGAGGGCTTTTACTCGAAGACTATTTTCTCTTCCTGGATCCAGTTTCTCTTATACGGATGGATGCCAGTTAGCAAACATTAAATTTCTGTGGGTTAGAAGACTCGAAGCCGGTCTCTGCTTCCTGTTTCGCGTTATTTCTAGCCCAAATCTCCCACGAATTAACGCTCTTACTCCGGTAGATTGACCCTATGCCACTCGTAATTCCTCCATGATCATATCACCACCCCTTAGCTCCACAACTAACCGGTCTCAGTTTTTTGCCTCCAAATATGCTTTTGTATGGAGTAATCTCCCTTTGCAAATTAGGTTGTCGTCTACATTAGCTATTTTCAAAACCAAATTACGCAAAAATTTAACTTCGGAAGATATAAAGTCCTTATTGTCTGTTTCCTTACCTAACTCGCAACTTTTGGATTTCGAAAAGGGTCCTCCTGGTATTTGCGGCAGCTCCCTTGATTATATAATGGTCTCTAATTATATGTCCATCATCCTCTGCAGAGTAAATCTTATATTGGTGTCTTATTATATGTCCATCATCCTCTGCAGAGTCAATATTTGCATTTACGTTTTGCCCCCTCCTTTTAAACTAGCTTCTTGCCAAGTCTTGACAACCTTGGTACTTTCCTCCGCTTTCGCAACCCCGACGATGGTCTCCAGGTTCAGTTGAGGATCAAGGCGGGTTCTGATGGTTTTGCCTCTTTGATTGGTGGACTATGCAGTCGGCAAGGTCGCATCTCAATTATGATCTCATGACCTCTACTGTCCCCTCTTCGTTTTGACCCTGGTTTCCACGATGAGTTCGTCCTCTCTCACCTCCACTGGTGGTAAAAAACAGTAGCTCTGACTGCTATATTATCTCTCACACGACAGGGAGCGTTCCGAACCCTCATATGTTGTCAGCAACATCACAGCACTATCCCATTGCATCTAGCTATTATTTTTTTAGTGAAGCAGTTTTTTTCTCCTATTTTTTTAAAATTGGTGGCTCGTTGAACTCCGCCTCCGATTTAACCGTAGAATTTTTTTTCTTTTCTAGTTCACCGTTTATGTGAAAGATTGTTGTCTTTTGTTTTAAAAATGGCAAATCGTTCTGAATCGGATATGCCTACCATATTTTTAATTTCTGCTGTTAATATGGCTGCTCACATAGTGCAGCAATTATCCACTTTCTATTTATTTATATCGCGATACTAAGTTTGAAATGACGGGGATCTCTGGGCCTTAAATATACAATTTATTATTATTATTTATTATTCGACCACTCCTCCAACCGAGTTAATCTGATCTGTAATTTATCCTCTTCGGCAAGTCTCTGGATTAAATTCCAGATTTTCATGTCGTCGGCAAATATTGCTGCTTCACAGTCGAGATTCCTGAAAAAAATCGTCAACGTATATTAGGAACAATATTGGCCCTAGCACAGAACACTGAGGAACCCCAATCTCGACCGCAGCAGAACTTGACCTCTCTTGGCTGATGCACACTACCTGCAACCGGCCCAAGAAGCCGTTTTTGATCCACTTGAGGAGGTAACCTCTGATTTTAATTCGTTCTAGCTTGTACAACAGTCTCTGGTGCGGCACAGTCTGGAAGGCCTTTTTAAAGTCAATGAGGGCGATAAGAACCGCGTGTCTATCTTCAAGTGCTTCGGTCCACCTCTGGAGCGAATGCAGTTAATTTGTTTCGCATGATCTTCCTTTTCTGAACCCGTGTTGGCAGTTTGATAACAAATTATGAGTCCCTAGGTATTTCACCAATTCGCTCTTGATGATCCTTTCCATAATCTTGCCAAGGATGCATGTCAAGCTTATGGACCTATAGTTTTTCACTGATGCCCGGCTACCACTTTTTTACAAGGGAGTTATATGTGCCAGCTTCCAGTTGATAGGAAGTATTCCGGAGTAGAATGAATTTTGAAAGAGCGCTTAAAGAGGTGCGGAAAGTTCATTGGCGAGTTCTTTCAGAAGCTTGGGTGGAAGCTTTCTGGTCCTGGGGATTTTGACTCCTTGAGTTCCTTTAATTTGCCTTTGGATCCGAAATTCCGAGAATATAATGCGGCTAATGCTTGCAGTCGGCGGGTTGAACACTAACGGACGAAGGAGCCTTGCGTCGTTTGTGTAGACTGAGCGGTAGAACTGTGAAAAGTACTCGGCTTTTTCCCTGTTTTCAGACATTTCGACGCCCATGGCAGTCTTAATCGGCAGGATTTCAGGTATATTCCTTGTACATCTGCGGTGTTAACTGTAGAGTTACTTTTGAATTCTGCGGTAAATTTGCAGCAACCTCTTCTTGAATTCTTTTCACGTTTTAAGGATAAGGCTTCTTTGTTTGTTTCTCTGTGTTTTATACTTATTTAAATATGCGACTTGATAAGACATGCAATATTTTCTCCACAACTTGCGCTTCCTGTTTATTTACATTTTTAGGTTGCTGTCTAGCCACCCATGACGCTTGCTATGATTAACACTCGTTAGTGGGCAATGTTTGCCCATAAGTTGCAGAAAAACATTTCGGGAGGACTCCCAATCTTCGTTCACGGTGCTTGAAAACATTGAGGTCCAGTTGATGTCTGTTAAATCTGCTCTCATCTGATGAAAGTTTCCTCGCCAAAAGTAACACCGTTTTTCTTCTAAAACAGGCGCAACGTAGAATAACGAGAAGTCCCACATAAGCACCACATGATCACTGAGACCGAGCGGAGACATTGAAATAATCTCGTCAATGCTGCCTGAAGTTTTCGTGAAAAGCAGGTTGAAACAGTTAGCCCTTTGTCCTTCACGTGTTCTGGTAGGGAACAGGACATGTTATGTTAGAAGTGCCTTCAAGGTCTTTTGCGGAAAAACAAAATCAAATTTCGATTTCGGGCGTGATGATTGAGCAGTGCTCTAGTTCATTCCCGGTGCGTTGAAGTCACCCATAATCATAACATCCGGGCGACTAGAGACATTTTCTAATTGTACCAACAAGTGGGTGTCTGCAACCCAGTCTATCCTAGGTGGCCAATAGACAGCGGGGACATCCAGATATGGAGAGCCAAGAGTCTTGCTGGCCAACCATATTTAGAATGTATTTATTTAGAATTTATATTTGGTTATCACCGGCAAGGCACTGTCTAAACAAACATAACTAACGAAATAAAGTTATGACAATGTGTGCAGATAAAAGGAATCAATTCTTTATAATGTAGACAGAAATTGTCCTGCTAAGTCGACAGTTAGCAATGTTTTGAAATTAATGGTGAACTAGAAAAAATAGTCAATGAAAAAATATCCTACCTTAAAAATAGAGGCATAGTTCAATAAGCCTTCATTTTTGAATAGAAGGTACGAGAAAAAACTGCTAAGGAAAATAAGGTCAGGTGGTACAGTTGCATTTCAGAATGAGATAATGAAACGTTGAGATGATTCGTTCTTGATCACTTAGGCGTATGAAACAAAATCTTACGAAAATGCGTCAATGAACTTAAGTCCTCAGCATCTTAGGATCGAGAATTGAATTCTGATGATGGTTAGTAACCAAATAAACGGCAGCATTTTAGACTGTGGACCACCGAATGTGTACATCTGAATGACGTCATCGTTTAGAGGACTGGTGATATAAGGAGACATCATAGTTCATGGGTAACCAGAGGTAGCGAAAATATAGTTTCAAGAGGGTCACTTAAATTCCCGATGGTCCTTTCTCCGAGTCATGTGGAAAGCTACTGTGAAAAGATTAGGAAAACAAAAGGTTAATAGAATCAGTGTTCAGATAAATGTGCAGTCTTTGCTTGAATGCAGATAGACCTGTTACCAACCTTATTTCAATTGGAAAGTTATTCCAAAGTAAACTATACCTAGAAGCAAAGAAGAGAGAGAGTTTACACATGGAGGATGCAGGGGTAGGTATAATTAGTGAAGACTTTCTTAGGTTATAAGGAAGACTAACGGGGTAATGACAGAAAGCTTGGGGATATTTGAGCCGCTATTTAGTCGGAAAAGGAGACAAAAGCCTGCTTCAAGTCTCCTGACCCAAAGAAATTTTAACTTTGTTAGCTGGCACCTTGTTGAGTCGGAAGTAGTTAAAAGAGTTGGAAACAGGAGATTTTTTGTAAAATGTCTTTAGACATTTTCAATTTTTGAACGGCTAGATTCATTCATTTAACCGAAGAAAGGACAGCAAAATTAAAGAATGGGAAGCACAAACATACGATTTCGTTTTAATTTAATTTCAGGAAGGTAGAACTTATAAGAAATAAAGCCACAAATCGGAGCAACTCAGGCCGTAATTCTATCAGCATGAGGCGAAAGATCTAATTTGTGTTGTCCTTGATGGAGGATTATTCAATCATAGGGCTTACTTCAAAAATAAGAGGTTGCGGCATCCTAACAGGCCCAAAACTGCTGTCGCGACACTCAGAAGGTGAGAACTCTATTAGCGATTTGGAGCTCCAGTCCGAAAGAGCGTGTAAGTCCAAATGAATTTGTTCTAGGCATCGTTCGGTCATATAGTTAGAGAAGGAATACACGAATTTGAGGTCATCAGCATAAATAACAGTTTGAGAATGTTACCTTTCGATGAAATATCACTTATATACAGCAAAAACAACAAATGACATAATACGGTACCTTGAAGGACACAACTAACAATCGAGGTATGTGTATGAGGAATCCACTAAAACTTTTTGTTTTCGATAATTTAGGTATGATGTAATAAAATCAGTAAGGGGACTACGAAATCCTATAGCTTCTAGTTTAACCTGGGTTGCAGCACCTTCATGTTTGCAGACGCTGTTAAATTGTGGAGGGTCATCAGATCTGATGTCGATTGGCACGCACTTAAAGAGATTTTGAACCATCTTAGCAGCTAATCTGCTGGTTGGCTCTTAAATTTTAACGTTGGGAAGTGTGTGGTTCTTATAATAATAATAACAAAAATAATAATAATAATAAATTGCTTATTTAAGACCCAGAGGGGCCCATCATTACAAACTTAGTATCTTGGTTTGACTTAATACAAATTGGATAATTGCTGCACTATATGAGCATCCATATGAACAGTAGAAAATGAGTAATATGGTAAACATATCCGATTAAGAATGATTTGCCATTTTTAAAACAAAAGTCAGCAATCTTTGGCATATACGGTGAACTAGAAAAGAAGCAGTAAAAAACTTCTACGGTTAAATCGGAGGCGGAGTTCGGTGAGTCACCAATTAAAAAAAACTATGAGAAAAAAACTGCTTCACTTAAATAATTAATAGCAAGATACAATGAGATAGTATTGTGATGTTGCTGACAACGTATGAGGGTTCGGAACGCTCCTTGTCGGGTGAGAGATAATATAACAGTCGGAGCTACTGTTTTTAACCACCAGTGGAGGTGAGAGGGGAGTAACTCCTCGTGGACAAGAGGGTCGAAACGAAGAGGGGACAGAAGAGGTCATGAGATCATCATCGAAATGCAGCATTGCTGACTGCATAGTCTTTCAACAAAGATGCGAAACCATCAGAACCTGCCTTGATCATCAACTGAACCTGGAGATCATCGTTGGGGTTACAAAATCGGAGGAAAATATCAAGGTTTTCAAGAGTTGACGGTGCTTGTTTAAAATGAGGGGACGAAAAAAGTAAATGCAAAGATTGACTCTTCAGATGATGATGGAAATATTTTAAGAGACCAATATAATATCAAGGGAGCTGCCTCAAATACCAGGAGGACCCTTTTCAAAATACAAAAGTTGCGAGTTTGGGAAGGAAACAGACAATAAGCACTTTATATCTTCCAAAGTTAAATGTTTGGGTAATTTGGTTTTAAAAATAGCTAATGTAGAAGACAGCCTGATTTCCTAAGACACCGTAACAAAACTACCAGTAAGGAGGATGATTCCTATCAATAACTTCTTAATGGGCAGCCCCTTTCGATTGTCAAGGAACAGAAGGACCTCGGTGTTCTAATAAACTCCTCACTCAAATCAGCTTCACAGTGTGTAAAGGCAGCTAAATGCGCAACACAAGTTTTATTTGCACTCAGACGTGGAGTTGTGCAGATTGATAAGGAACTATTTTGAAAAACCTA
This sequence comes from Schistocephalus solidus, assembly GCA_017591395.1. NCBI lineage: Eukaryota > Metazoa > Platyhelminthes > Cestoda > Diphyllobothriidea > Diphyllobothriidae > Schistocephalus > Schistocephalus solidus. Next base: position 36,083 of record WEDG01005178.1, read on the forward strand.
CGGAGCATTTGTTCGATCTCACTTGGAATATGCCGTCCAGGCCTGGCGTCCGTGGTTTAAGAAGGATTATCTACAGCTTTAACGAGTACAGGCGAGGGCTACGAAGATGGTCAAGGATCTTAGTCATCTGCCTTACAAAACCAGACTAGTTGAACTTGATTTGTTTCCTCTCAATGACAGTCAACTATGCGGTGACCTCATCCAAACCTACCGGATTATCAGAGTCCGCGAGTGTGCCCTAGAATTTGCTGACTTCTTCGAATTGGCTGAGACGGAACATCTGTGGGGCCATCCATTTAAACGCAGAGGAAATTGGTCCACAAGGACGTCCGTTGGAACGCCTTTTCGCAGAAGGTCTTTGGTGCATGGAATGGACTCCCTGATGAGGTGGTCTTTTCAGAAACTGTTAACACATTTTAATGCAAACTGGATACTCATTTTCTAAGAAACTATTGTACATATAATGAAGCTTGTGTCAGTATTGGCAGCTTATGCCTGGCCCACACATATCGATGACCTTACGTTTTCATTTGTGAGAGTTATTGCTGTAAACATTTATGTTTATGTCATTTATTTATGTGAATAGGTAGCTCAAGGCGAAAGCCTAACTCTCTCAATTAAGTGACTTTAAGTGACTTGACGTCAATACAAGGGGGAAAAACTTGAAAATTGAAGACAACAAAATCTTCAAAACGGTGCGCTCGTTTTTATGGGAAAATCCGGTGAAATTGACGGCAACCACGCCGGTCAAAAGCCCTAACAAATGCCTATAGATTTGAACCCAGACAGGGGACTGGATATACCTTGCGAAATAGCCAGCCATGCTCGCCATGTGCAAGAAAGAACCAACAATCTCCAGAAATCGAGGGAACAAAACAAGCTGACAATGATGTACACAAATGTGCAGAGTCTATTGAACAAAATGGATGAAATCAAACTGGTCGTGGACCATTTACAACCTGACTTCATAGCTCTAACTGAAACATGGTTAAATGAACAAATCGCAGACACATAAGTCAGGATAGACGGATTTCAGCTTATCCGCATGGATATAAACGAACGTATGGGGTGGCGGAATCGCAAAGTTTAAACGAGAAGGCATTGACTTCATTCTGGGTGGGCCCTCGCCAAATAGGAATTCTTCTTGCAAATTAATTAGTTTGAAACGGAAAGTCCCAAACCAACCAGACCTCCATATTGCCGTGGTATATTGACCCCCAGGATAGTTAACGGACACGGACGTAGCACTCATCACAGAGGTAAAGAAAATCTGCCGTAGCAAACACTTATCAATACTTGGAGATTTCAACGCTCCCGATATCGATTGGGTATCAATGTACTGCTTGCGATCGGAAAAACCATTCGAACAGAAATTAATTCAGTTGGTAAATGACGAGTTTCTTACCCAACATGTCACAATGGAGACGCGGTTCCGAAATAAGCAGCAGTCAAGCTTTTTGGATCTAATCATCAGTAGAGACGACAATTGCATCCTTGCATTAAGTTCTTACGTGCCCCCTGGACGAAGTGATTATTGTGTTCTTGCATGGAAGTACAGTCATTTTCTGTACCCAAACGTCATGCAGTCAGGGAGAGAAATGTATGGAAAGGAGATTATCCAAAAATGAAAGAATTACTGAATGGGATAGACTGGAGCCCTGCACATGTACCTGACCCAAACGCTGTCTGGTTTTTCATTAGTAACTTGATTCAGCAGTTGGTAGAGAAATTCTGCCCACTTAAAAAGTGATCGTGCGTCTCCCGACAAACATTTTCAATCTTTTATTTATGCTGATGACCTCAGATGAGTGTATTCCTTCTCGAACTCTACGACCGAACGATGCCTAGAACACATTTATTCAGACTAAGACGCTCTTTTGGCCTGGAGCTCCACATAAATAACGGAGTTCTCACATACTAAGTGTCGCTTCATGAGTTTTGGGCCTGTAAGGCTGCCGCAACCTCTTATTTTTGAAGGTTTTTCTATGATTGAATGTTCCTCCATCAAGGGTTTGGGCTTAAGCTAGATATTTCGCCTCAGGCCGATAGAATTACGGCCAAAGCTGCTCAGATTTGCGGCTTTATTTCTTATAATTTCTACCTTCCTGAAATTAAGACGTTATTATATGTTTGTACTTCCGATTCTTGAATTTTGCTGTCCTTTTTTCGGTTTAATGAACGAATCTAGCCGTTCAAAAATTGCAAATGTCCAAAGACATAAAAAAACTCCTATTTCCAACTTTTCCAACTACATCCTACTCAGCTAAGGAAGCTAAAATTTCTTTGGGTCAGGAGACTTGAAGCAGCCTTTTGTCTCCTTTTTGGACTAAATAATAGCTCAACTCTCCCCAAACTTTCTATCATCACCCCCGTTAGTGTTCCTTATAACCTAAGAAATTCTGCATTTATTATACCTCCCCTTGCATCCTCCACGTGGAAACGCTCTCTCTTCTTTGCTTCTAGGTATAGCTTTCTTTGGAGTAACTTGTCAATTAAAATCGTTAACTAGTCTATCTGCATTCAAGCGAAGACTGCACATTTATCTTAACACTGATTATATTAACCTTTTATTTTCCTCATCTTTTCCCAGAAGCTTTCCCCATGACTTGAAGAAAAGACCATCGGGAATTTAAGTAACCCTCTTGAAACTATATTTTCGCTACCTTGAGTCGCCCATGAACCATGATGTCTCCTTATATCACCAGTCATCCAAACGATTAAGTCATTCGGACGTACATATTCGGTGGTTCACAGTCTAAAATGCTGCCGTTTTTTGGATAGTAACCATCATCAGAATTCAATTCTGGATCTTATGATGCTGAGGACTTAAGTTCATTGACGAATTTTCGTGAGATTTTGTTTCATGCGCCGAAGTGATCAAGAAAACATCATCTCGACGTTTCATTATCTCATTCTGAAGTGCTACTGCAGTATTACCCTACTCTACCACCTGACCTTATTTTCCTAAGCAGTTTTTTCTCCTACATTCTATTAAAAAATGAAGGCCTATTGAACTTTGTCTCCATTTTTAAGATAGGAGTTTTTTTCACTGCCGATTTTTTCTAGTTCACCATTAATTTTATAACATCGCTAACTTTCGACCTAGCAGGACAAGTTCTGTCTACATTATTAAGTATTTGTACATTTTATCTGCACACATTGTCATTACTTTATATCGTTACTAATGTTCTTTTAGACAGTGCCTTGCCGGTGCTAACCAAATATAAATATAAATTCTAAATATGTGGCTAATGCTTGCATTCGGCAATTTATCCGCTGGAGGACGAAGGAACCTTGAGTTGTTTGTGTAGACTGAGCAGTAGAACTGTGTAAAGTACTCGGCTTTGTCCCGGTTTTCAGATATTTCGAGGCCCACGGCAATCTTAATCATCGGGATTTGATGCTCATTCCCTGTACATCTGCGGAGATAACTGTAGACTTACCTTGGATTCTGCGTTGCCTTCGCAGCAAAGTCTTCTCAAATTCTCATCGCATTTTAAGGATAAGGCAGCGCAGTTTGTTTCTCTGTGACTGACAGCATCTGAGGGTTCATCAGTTCATAAGTTCGTTATCGGTCCACTTAAGGATTTAAATAAGCTTCAGAAATTAGGATCGCGCGAGAAAGCATAGGGAGTCTCTAGCAAGAAGCGATGCTAATACTTCCAGATCTGTTGCTCAAGTCTCCCATTTCCGTTCTTCCGCTAATCTCACAATGTCATTCCGCCCTCACTTGATTGCAATAATAATTTCCTTACAGAGGATTTGGACAAAGCCGAATTGTTAACTTCCTTCTTTGTGAAACATATTACCCTTGAACCTCATCACATCCCTTGGATCCCCTTGACATCTCATGAGTTGCTCAATAACATTGATTTTGTTCCTTTAAATATTCAGAAACAGATAAGCAAACTTAATCAATCACACTCCGCTGGAACCGACAACATCCCAAGTTCCATTATTAAACAGCTAATCGATTTGCCCTTTGCTGAGCAAAGTGTTCTCATTTTTCGTGAGAATGGTTTCTTTCCTGATTATTTGTAAACCTCTTTTATTATTCCAGTATTTAAATCTGGCTTACGCTCGGGTTTTCAAAATTATTTCAGTGTTCATAAAACACCTTCACTTGCTAGTCTCTTTGAAAAACTAATTGCCGTATAAATAACGGATTTTTGCATAAACAATCAACTACTGATCTCTTCCCAACAGGGCTTCCTACCCGATAGCTCTTGTGTAACATGTCACCTGTCTTTTCTTAATCTATTAACATCTCTTCATAATGATCATCTTTCTGTAGTCTTTATAAATTTTGAGCTTAGCGAGGCCTTCAATAAAGTGCCTTATAGGAGACTTATAGTTAATTAAGAAGCTTTTGATCTTAAATGCGTATATTCCTGCTCTAAATCTTTGGCACAATGATGCTTAGAAGAAATCCATACAGACTTGCTTGCTCCTTCTGTGTGGAGCTCAAAGTTTCAAATGGAATTCTCACCTTCGGGCTTGACAGCCTACCACAACCAGTTATTTCTCAAGGCACTCCTATGAAGGAATATTCCATCATCAAGGACTTAGGTTTAGGCTGCATTATTAATTTACATTTGTCGCCTAATGCACATAGATTACCGGCAAGGCTGTCCAGATTTCTGGCTTTATTTCTTTTAATTTCTGTCCCCGAATATCAGCCCTTACACCTGTTTGTCGTCTGTACAACCTCATTAATTTTTTCACTGATTATACCT